>VDFB02263870.1:0-19823 GCA_007258455.2 Sequoia sempervirens
GATTAGCCTTAGCTGAATCATCATCTTTGCTCAATTTACTACTAGTCACCATAGGAGTGCATATAGGCTTGGAGTCTTCCATTCCAAACTTCTCCAACATCTCTTTGGAATACTTAGATTGTGAAATGAAAATCCCTATATCTGTTTGATTTATTTTTATCCCAAGGAGGAAATTTATCTCCCCAAACATTGACATTTCAAACTCTTTCTGTATCTCTTCAAAAAAATTCTTACACATAGCTTATTTCCACCAAATATAATATCATCCACATACACAAACACTATCAATATTTTTTCTTCCTTAGTTTTTAAATAAATATTTCTATCTATGGCGACTTTACTAAAATATTGCTATATTAAATATTTGTCCAATCTTGCATACAAAGCTCTCAGAGATTGCTTCAATCAATATAATTCCTTCTTCAATCTACAAACCATATCCAATTGATCTGACAATTAAAATCCTTCTAGTTGTTCCATGTAAACCTCTTCTTCTAATTCACCATTTAGAAAAACATACTTCACATCCATTTAATAAACTTTAAAGTCCTTGTGTGCTACAAATTCTAAAAACATTATGATAGCTTCCATTCTAGCCACAGGGGAAAATGTATCCTCAAATTTTATTCCTTCCACATGTGATTAACCCTTACACACAAGTCTTTCCTTATTTCTCACCACTTCTCCATTCTCATTCAGCTTGTTTCAAAATACCCACTTAGTTCCAATAATGTTCTTGTTTTTTGATCTAGGAACCAATTCCCAAGTCTAATTTTTCTCTATTTTCATAAGTTCTTCCTCCATTTCCTTCATCCAATGTTCATCTTTACATGCCTCACTCACTATTTTAGGTTCAACTTTAGAAAGTAAACATAGATTTTCCTCAACTTTAGTATCTTTGCTTCTTGTCAATACTCCTTTCCTCTTGTCTCCAATGATTTGATCTTCAAAATCATTCTTCTACACATACTTAGGGGTCTTAGGGGACTTTTCTAGAGCTTCTTCCTCTTCATTCTAAACTTCTTTTTCTTCTTCTCTCCAATCAGATTGATTTGACACATATCCATCTACTAGAATTAAATTCTACAAGTTTACATCAACCCTAACATTTTCACTTTCAACAATCTTTCTCAACCTTTTGTTTTAACATACGTAAGCTTTTCTTTTAGTAGAATATCCAAGAAAGATACCTTTATCATACCTTGCATCAAAATTTCCTAAGTTCTTTTCATCTCTCCTGATATAACATTTACTTCCAAATACTCTAAAGTACTTGATAGTAGGAATCCTTCCTTACCATAGTTGATAGGGAGTCTTTATGTTGTCATCTTTTTCTTGTACTTTCTTAAGTATGTAAACAATAGTATGAATTTCTTCTCACCAATAGAATTTTAGTAGATTTGCTTCTTTCATCATAGTCCTAGTAGCTTCTTGAATCGTTTGGTTTTTCCTTTCAACCACTCCATTATGCTAAGGAGTTCTAGGGGCGAAGAAGTGCCTTTTTATTCCATGAACTTCACAAAACATATTAAACTCATTGGAGGAAAATTGTCCACCTCTTTTAGACCTCCAACATTTGATTTTCATATTCATTTCATTTTCAACCATAGTTTTAAATGCCTTGAATCTATCTAATGCATCATATTTTTCTCTAAGAAAAGTAACCCATTTTATTCTATAGTAATAATCAATCAAAAACATAAAATATCTGTCACCTTGAAACTGGCTCACCCTTATAGGACCACAAAGATATGTATGTATTAATTCCAATAGTTCGGTAGAATATTTTTCCTTATTGATAGGCTTTGTGATTCTTGGTAGATCTCTCACTACATGAAATAAACTAATTCTCACCAGATTATAAAAATTCATGTGGCACACCCTCCAGTGCCATAACCAATTGTCATTAATTTGAGACATAAAGCAATGACCATCAGTGCCCTTAAGCTGATAAATGTTTCCATCAGTCCTCTTACTAGTAACAATCATAGTTCAAGACCCTTTCTAATCTCACATGTTTCATCCTTAAACAGAAGATTATATCCTTCGCTACACATTTTTTCCAAAACTTAAAATATTATGCCTTAAACCATTAACATAGTAAACATCTTCAATATTATTCTTTCTATCAAAACTGATTGAACCTATTCCACAAATTTTAGCTCCTGAATCATCTCCAAATTTAACAAATCCTCCATCATAATTTTCAAGTTTAACAAACTTAATTTTGTCTTGGGTCATGCGATTAGATCAACCACTATCAACAACCCAAGAGTTCTTATCCTCTTTAACATTTAAAGTAGATACCAAAGTACCTTCAATCTTATCCTTCTTCTCTAAAACACTTTCCTTCACACAACTTTTAGAGTTAGAAGAACTAGATTCTTATTTTATATCCAGGGACAAGCATTGATAATCATCAAAATCTCCATAATCAGATTCATCATTAGAAATACCAACATCTTCTTTGACATAGTAATATATTTTAATCATCTTTCCTTTATTCTCCTTATTCTTATTGTTCACATCACTATTTGGACATCTTGAAGCGTAATGACCTACATTTCCATAGCTAAGAAAATTTAAAGGTAGTTTACCTTTGTACTTACCAGTTCCCAATTTATTTCTTCATACAATGTTAGCTTTCACATCATCAAGATCATCTCCATATGAATCTTCAATCTCTTCTATTTTTCCAACCTTCAAAGCAATCTCCAATTTTGTACCATTTTTTAAATGAATCTACAATAAGTATTAAAATTTACAACTTCCTCAATAGAAGATACATTTTCATTGTATGAATTAAAAAGAGTTCTAGGAACTTTCTTTAGCACCCTAGGTTCTTTAACTTCTGCATAGTTTTTTTTTTATAGGCTAATATTCACCAATTGGCTAACAGTTGAAATTTGGGAATCCAAAATTGGTTAATAGTTAGAGCTACAACGTGATTTGAATCATCTCATTTTAAAAAATTATTATAGTCTTATTTAAATCACCAAATAATTAATTTTATTAAAAAAATTAACTCAAATATTTTCTATAATATTCAATACATGATTAGATCAGATTTGCCTAAATTTTATAAATTATAGTAGAAATCTATATTAATTTTTCAATAGTATATCATAATTATTAGTTGTTTTAGGACCATATTTATAATCTTTAGTTTCCACCATTTATTTATAATATAATATAATGGCCCTTGTTGTATTCCATGAGATAAAATGTACCCATGATCTGTAATGCTCATGGGGCCACCAATTTTGGGTCTAATGAGCATTATAGATTATGGGTAAATTTTACCTTACATAGTATAACAAGGGTTAGTAGATCAATGATCTAAAAGAAATTTTGATCCCCATGAGAATTACAGATCATGGGTACATTTTACCTTGCATAATACAATGAAGACAATTATATTATATTTTTTAAAAATGGTGGAAAGTAAATATATAGTCTACCCCTTCAACCCATTGATAATTTCCACCCTCAGGCCCCTAATTTTCCATGAGAATTATTTAAATTAGATTGAATAGATTCACCATCATAATTAATGCATTTTCCTATTATTTTTCAAGAATCGCCAAAGTTTTCTACAAAATTTTAGTGATGTAAAAAAAATCACAATAAAATTATTTTTTTCAAAAAAAGGAAAGATTCACCAATAGAAATTAATATTTTTTCCTAAAAAAATGAAAGATTTTCCAAGATTTTATATCTTTTTTTAGGGGGTTTTCTTAAAATTATCGTTGCTTGTGCACCAAAACCTCTCATAGCACTTACCAGTTCATAAACTCTCTGCATGTACGTTGAAATTGTTTCATATTCAAACATTCACATAGTCTTAAATTGTGCCTTCAGATTTTGTAACTGGGCATGTGCAGGATCATGATGGGCCAAAAAGTAGCAATATGATGGGTATGTGTAGGGTATGTGGCTGGTGACCTTTTTTTAGCCAAAATTGATGAAATGAAAAAGGGTTTTTAAAGGATATTCTCAGCTTTCCACCGATATAAATTATGCTTTACTTTGAAATTAATAAATTATTATTATTCATTTTCTATTTGAATTACAACTAAAGTCCTAAATGATAGGTTGATTGAAAAATCTATACCTTTCTAACGGTATCACATTTTTTTGAATCCAACATGCATTACATTCTATGCTTCACATACTATAGGATTGAAAAATGAATTTCATGAAGTTTTGACCAAGTTATGGTTAGACATACAAGTTTTTACATTTTAAAAAGTTGTAATAAAAATTTATAATTAATTATTTAATTGGAAAAATTTAAAAAATGTGCATCACATTGCATGAATCCTCCACTTCTATATCTAAAATCTTATAAAAAAATATTATCATTTTATTGTGGTTAGGGTGGTCGACAAACACCTACTTTATTTTTTTCCCTAAAATTTAAGTACTACTACATTGAAATTTAAAAATTTTCACCAAATAGATTTTTAAAATAAACCTAATAATTTAGAAACTAAATTAAATTTCACAAGATTCTATTTTTATATATTTTTAAAATAATATTGATAACTTATTCAAATTTTTTTAATGGCCAAGTTGCGACTCATTTTTTCTGAATTTTTTGCCACTTAAGGGTCTATTTTTTCCATGATGATCCTATACATATTCAAATTAACTTGTTTAACCTAATCATCTCCTTCATAAATAATTTCAAGCTTATCCCAAACATCTTTAGTAGTCTTAAGAATCATAACTTTAAGCAATTAAGAATTTGAAAGATTGTTCACCAAAATAAATCTTGCCTTACCAATTATTTCATGTTCCTTTATCTCATCACTTGTGCTCAGACCATTCGAAGGTGCAACATACTGATTCTTTATTTATTTTTCAATTTCAAATCCATGAGATGCTAGATATCATTCCATCTTTGTCTTCCAAAAATGCATAGTCTATTACATCAAATCTAGGGAAATAAATTTGCTTCACCATCCTACATCTACCTCATGTGATTAAGCTCTTCTCCAAGGAACCTTGGTCTGATACCAATTGTTGAATGAAAAAAACAATTGAGAGGGGGGGTGTGAATCAGTTGTAGAGAATTAAAACATCAAACCCTCAATAGTAATTAGATCCACATGCATTCATTAAACTCTTATTCTGTTAAAGTGATTAATCATGTAATGCATATAACATAAACTGAAATAACAACACTATACACAAGAGAACATCAGATTTACATGGAAATGTAGCACCTCTCTAACTCCAACCTGGGTAAGATAGTATTTTGATTTTGATTTGATATTTTAAATGTTAGATTTTATCATAATGAGATTAGACATTGATGATTAAGGGAAAAGGTTATCATGATTAATCATTATTCTCGATTACATGCTTATATGTTTATATACTATTATCATTTCTTTTGTATGATTATGGACAAGAAGGGGATGATGTCATAACACTCATATCTAAGGTTGTAGCCTCCCTCTGTTTCAGCCATCTTTGAATATCGAGTAAGTTTTTTATTTGTGTCTTGTGAAGTCATGTTGACCTTATCATTTGACGTTGTTTTAATTTAATGGATAACATCTTTGTTTTATCATACAAGATTTGAAATAATAACACCTAGTGTCATTCAATTTTATAAGGAAGTTGCTCCATGATTTATCCCCCTAAAGTGAGTGAAAATTTCATCCTTATACTCTCTTTCCCCAAATGTAGCCTTAGTTTTAATTGAGAGAGAAGAACCGATTCTTTTAAAAAAAAAATTCTAGAAGGAAGGGAAATAGGTTTCAAGTAACTAACTAGGTGGAAATAAAATCAATTAGACTTACTCTCTCTTACTTTTGAGGAAATAAATTATATAGTATGAATAAAAGGTTGTTTTATTTAATCTCTATTATTTAGTTGTATCTTCTTTTAAATTAAAAGCAAAGGTTATACAATTTAAGCGAAAACATAAATTATGTGTTTTTTTTAGGTTTTTCTTCAGCAAAAGATAATAAAAGGTTTGATTTATATTTTTGGCTATTTTTGGATTATGTGTATATCTGTATATTTAAAATTATTGAATGGTAGAAATGGAACATTAATTGATTTAAGAATTTAAATTGGAATTTTTTTGATAGGAATGTATTTATATATATATATATCAATTTACTTTATTTCATTTAAAAAAAAAACAATTTTTAAATAAGATAAAACATAAATTTGCAATATGTTTAATTGAACACAACACTATCTATTAACAATATTAAATTTATTAAATATATACAAACTCAACCTCCACATGCCTTGAGGATTCTCTCACATCTTGCATGAGTTTTTAATGTGGAAGAAGATGAAAAAAGTTTGGAAATTGCTTTACACCTGTCATTTACATGTGCTTGAAAATTGCAAAAGATTTTATTTTTCTTAAAACTATTAATTGAATTCATGGGAGGAACTCAGTAAAAAAAACACACCCTTGTTGGGTATGTGCAGGATCATCATGGAAAAAGTAGGCACTTAAGTGGTGAAAATTTCAGAAAAATCAGAGTGAGGCAACTTGACGTAAAAATTTGAATAAGTTATCCATAGTATTTCAAAAATATGTAAGAATAGAATCTGTAGAAAATTGAATCTAGTTTCTAAAAAACTAGGTTTATTTAAAAAAATAAAAAATCTATTTGGTGAGAATGTAGTGCCCTCCGTGTTGGTTGTTCTGGACTTTTGTGTGAGTATTTGAGTGTGCTTCATTGATTACTGTGTTATTTGATTGTGTGAAAAAAAATATCATATGTTAGTAGTCATGTTTAAATAATTAATTAAATCATAAGTGATTTGCAAGGTTATTTAAAATATAATTAGAAATTAAAATAATAATCAATTAAATTAAATCAAATGATCAAATTAAACTAATTCGTTAAAAGTAAAAGTGATATTATTAGATAAATTGATTTAAATTGTTGTGTTAAATTGAAGTTAATAATAATTATGAACAAAATAATCTTGAAAAGATAATTATTAGAATAAGAAATTAAAATGGATAAGGAGATAGGAAGTTGAAGTGTTTTAAAACAAGAAAAGCTAGAAAGAAACTACACCCTTAGAGCATTTGGAAGTCGAAAAGAACTGTAGAATATGAAAAATAAATAATAGCTACATTTAGCTTATGGAAGGGGGGAAAAAAAAAGGGAGGCATTCACCCATTTTCTGTCATTGGCATTCTATTTTTCTGATTCTGGAGAAATTGTGCATACATCTTTCTGTTATTTTCTTTCTGTTATTCTGGAGGATTTTATTAAAGAAGAAGGTTCAGTCTGAGGGAGGATTCGGGTCTATTGTTGGAAACAATCGGCAGCGAAGGATTAGCTCTGCAAAAGGATAAGCTTCCATAGATCTTCTACAGACACAGGATGCCAGGTTCTCCTTCTTTTAAATTATCTTCTTTCTACAGCATCAAATGAAATAAGAATTCTTTGTTGTGAATGAAATTTTCTCCTGGATTTGAAATTTAATGCATGTAGAAAATTCTCGAATCCTTAGAAATGTATTGGACTGTTTTTCAATCAAGAAAATTTTACTGGGATTTGGGATTGTTATTGATTTAAAGTGAAATTTTGTTGGGATTCTGGAATTGAACAGTGTTACTGTAGTTTTGTGTTAAAAATAATAATAAAGCAATAAAAGAATAATGTCCTGTCTGGGAATTCGGGGTTGTGTAAATCCTCATTTGTAGATAAATTTTACAAATTTATTCTGTGTATAAATTTATGTTGAAACAGTAACTTGTACAATTGAGTTCTATTTCTCTGTATTCGAAATATTTTTAAAATACAATATATATATGTATATATATATATCAGATATATATATATATATATGCATATGTATACACATATATATATAAATGTAAATATAGTATAAAAAAAATTTAATTAAGGTTCAAATTTCGCCGAATTAAATTTGTTTTGAAATTATTTAAAAATGCTGACTGGGTGATGGTTCGGCCTCGGCCGTACCCACCACCCAGCCGGCCGTGGTGTTGGTGCGACAGCCTACGAACTACCATGGTAGTCTCTCGGACTGCTGTGACAGTCCGTAGACTATCCACGGCAGTCCGTCGGACTGCTGTGACAGTCCGCAGACTGTCCGCGGCCAGGCATTTCGTCTATCCTTTTGTATGGGATTTAATTCCCATTTAAAATGGTATATGTTAATTGTTGATTAAAACGAAAATTTTATATAATTTTTAATGCGCATGTAAACTGTTATGAATATATATATATATATATATATATATGTATATGTATATATATATATATTTATATTTATATTTATATATATATTTATTAATTCATTTAATTAGATTTCATTAATTTAACTGTTAATTGTATCAATTATTTCTGTATGTAATCAGATTGGTTATTTTTCTGGTATGATCAAAATAAAATTTTATTATAGTGAAGATATGGAAATAGAAAGGAATTTTTGTTAATTTGTTAAATTATGAATTTTGATAGGATAATCTAGTAAAAGGGGCAATTTATGAATATAGGTCAGCATTGATTATTTCATTCTTGTTTTAGTGTGTATATTGTGGAAATGAAATTTATTTTGGAATTAAATAAGTTATCTTTTTATGAAGTTAAGTCTTGTAGACTTGTTGGGTTCTTAGAACAAATCTATCTCTTTTACATCTCCTCAAAAGAATTAAAATATATAAATATGTAGTGGTTTTTAAAATGCATTTATGTGTAAATTTATATAGATAGATTTTAAGATTTTAAGGTGGTAAGTTCTAATATGCTTAAATATTTAGAATATTGTTATTATTATCATTTTAAAGTATAAACAATTGGTCTTAGGTGGTTTTCACAATTAATTTAAATATTGGAAGTGAGTGTTAAGTTAGTATGATGAAAGGAGAGTGAAAATAATGTTTTGAACATAAGTAGTTATGAAATGATAATGAGTTAACTACCCAACTATTAAGTAGTTTTCAATTATGTTGATAAATCAAAGGGGAAATTTAAATGTATGGGCATGGTTAGAGATTGATTAAGGTATTCTTGAATTGGATAGTTTTATGGTGAAATGGGTTTTTTAATCTTTTGAAAATTGACTTCCTTTATATTCATTTAATGGTTGATTTGTAAGTTCTCTTTATGGATAAGTCTTTTAGAATACTTGTGATGGTTATCATGAATTGTTTTAGTTAATTGAATAATTTAGATGGGTAAGTTGTAAAGTTATTTAGTTCTGGTTGTTAATTGATTGGTTATTAAATATTGTTCTCATTTGAATTTTTGGTTGTTGTTTATTATGCGAGTGTTTTGTGGAGTTGTGAGTGGTTGAGTATTTAAGGTGTTCTTCAATTTGGTGCCTTGGAAGTGTTAGTGAGTGTAGGATACCCCCGATGGTGTTTGGCCCTGCGTGAATTTCTGAGCCACCCCTGTTCTCGGGAGAGGATTTTCTATTTCTTAAATTTGTGTTGTTAGTTGATTGGAATCTCTTACTGCTTTGTCTACCCTTGTTGATGAGTCCTTGAGTATTTGATTTATTTTTGGGCTTCCAGAGGCGAGGGAAATCTTGTTGTCATGTTTGTTGATTTTGTCAAAGGTCTTTTGTATACCAACTGCACGGGTATCTTGTGAGGAGGAAATTGAGGTTTCCCATGGAATGCCTAGTTGGTGGCTTTTGATTTTATTAAGTGATTTTGTTGAATTATGGGTTGATTTTCTTTTGCGTTTTCCTATTTGAGGTGACACCATTGTTGTTTTGTGGATGGGTCTTGATGAATCTTCCTTTTTATGGATTTTCTGAGTTACTCTCATATTTGAGGAAATTTTATCCATGTGTTGGAATTATTTGGAAAAAACTTGTGTTGCTTCATTTTACCCTTGTTTGTGGGTTATCATTCTTTTTGTCTTCCAGAGGCTTGAGATGATTGTCAGTTAATGTTCTCTCTTTATGTGCTCTTGATGTGGCAAGTGTTTTGGTAATACCCTCCATGCTCCATTCTGTTCGAACTTTTGTGTGTGCTTCATTGATCACTATGTTATTTGATTGTGTGAAAAATATCAAATGTTAGTAGTCATGTCTAAATAATTAATTTAAATCATAAGTGAATCTGCGAGGTTATTTAAAATATAATTAGAAATTAGAATAATAATCCATTAAATTAAATCAAATGATTTAGATCAAATAATCAAATTAAAACTAATTTGTTAAAAGCACAAATGATATTATTAGATAAATTGATTTAATAATCATAATGAACAAAATAATCTGGAAAAGAAAATAATAAAAAGGAAGGCAATTGGAAAATGGAAAGTGAATAGTTTATTAATTAAATAAATCATGATAAGATTTTTGGGAAGTGTAAAAGGTAAGAGAAGCTAGAAAGAAACTTCACCTAGCAAGCAATTGGAAGTCGAAAAGAATCAGAGAATATAAAGAAAATAAACAATAACTCTTTATGGAGTTTTGAGGGGAATAGAGGACAACATCATTCGAATGCAACAAAACTCTAGGCTGGCGAAGTAAGTGTGCTTGGGATTCTTCACGTGTTTCCGGGAGAAGGATGCACGCAGAGAAATAGCGCATGGTGTGAGTTTGGGCCGCAAACTGGAGGTATGTGCACTATGATGAGACACCTCTTTGGAAATACTGATAGGTAGAGATTGGCTTAAGTTAAATCAAATTCATTCCATGAATTAGATTATGACTGCAATTATCTATGCAAATTTTGGGTGCATAATGGCCCGAATTAATTGATGG
Source organism: Sequoia sempervirens (assembly GCA_007258455.2). NCBI lineage: Eukaryota > Viridiplantae > Streptophyta > Pinopsida > Cupressales > Cupressaceae > Sequoia > Sequoia sempervirens. The sequence continues at coordinate 10,744 of VDFB02263870.1, forward strand.
TTTCATCTTTCTATTTTCAACTGATGTGTAACTGCCACGCGATTCTTATATCTCAGCATCTCTTTGAATCTGTATTCTAGTGGGTTAAGTAAAATTTCCTTTGTGGGATCGCGGCTCCTAAATTTTCAATGCTCCAAAAATTTGGTCAAGCCTCTCATACTTTCCTCGATTATTGAGTTTGTATATCCAAGACCGCATTAATTATATCATAATAAATTTAGAGAAAAATGATCTCTTCTACTTTGCATAGGTTTGGTAGGAACTAGGAAATATAGTGGCTTATATTCCCTTCGCATCTTTCCTTAAATATAATAAGAAGTTTAGAGGTTTAAATAATTGCCTGAATTCTCTGGCAACCTGTCACAGCCGCAGCACTTGATCATGGTAGGTTCTTTAGATTTAATTAAACTCTCTATTTTTCTTATTATTAACCAGGAGCAGCCTAAGACTTAAGGAAAATAGTTTCTCACTGCTGCAACCATAACCATCTCAAACTTGATGGAAACTTGGTGCATGTGTCTTCTCCTCGAGTCAGCCAATGAGCGCATTGTTCAAGCAAGAATTGAGGACCCAGGAGCAGATTATTTAATTCTGTCTCTAATGTTTAGCTTCGCCAACACTAAGCCTTGGTATAAACCCCATGTTATTGGATGCGTTGTTTTGTTGGAGCTCCTCTCAAGATAGTCCGGGTAATCTATATTTATTTTAATCTCCTCGATACCGGTGGCAACCTATCACCGCTGGGCAAAAGATTTATGCTTAGAGAGTTAGGTACGTGATTTAAAATAATCACCAACCCCCGGCAAGTCAAGGTTCTCACCGCCAGCTTTAGACTTGCATAGGTAGTAAATTAAATAATTTCTCTCGATATTATTTTGTCAAACTAGTCTCTACCAAGCTGCACTTGAATATAATGGGAAGTTTAAAGTTTTAAATAATCTCTGGAAGCTCGCCTCTAATCTGAAATGCATCAGGTTCCAAAAACAGAAAAAATTGTATATTAATTCTCCTTCTTTTAAGTCACGTTTTGTACCTTACCTTTCTCCTTCTCTTCAGCCTTGCAGATAACATTTGAGAATTGATAAAAAATGCAAGTAGATAGCGATATTTCCAAATTCCAATATTCACTTTCTAATATACTTGGCGACCTGTCACTGTTTCGCCTTTTAGAGTAGAGGCATTGTGCTTAAATTAAATGGGCTTCCCTAATATCATTGGCTTTCTATCACAAATGCGAATCCTTTAGACTAGAAGCAAAGGTGTAAATTTAATAACCTCTCTCTAATTTCTAGATAACCCGTCAAGTGTATAGATTTTTAATAAACTCTCGACTGGTTGGAAATCCGCCCTGCCTTTCTCACCGGGTCATAATGGGAAACTTTAATAGTTTAAACACCCTTAATAGTTTAAACAATCTCTCTAGTCTCATGAATTGATTAGTATGTGTATACGCTTTGGATGATAGTCACTGTTCCAGGATATTGCTGAGTTCATTGTAGTTTTAATTAGTGAAAAGTTCAAGTTGAAGTGATAGTAGGATTCATAGACAGTGTTCTAAGTATAGTATAGTCCTATAGCCATTAAATATTTATATAGGTAATAATCTGGTAGAAGGCTTTTCAAACATTAATCTGTTCTTCATAGATATATAAATAAATAACAAAATGTTCTCATTTCTCACCTTAATTATTTTGGAATGAATATTGTATTTATGTTGTGCATGTATAAATTGATTTGTAGCAAAGTGTTTTCCTAGATGAATAAATGAGAAATTTGAATAGCAAGGAAGATAAAATAACTTAGTATTTTTAGGTGTCTCCTTGGTAGTTCTTGGAATTTTGGCTTTGTTTTTAAGAGAGAAATATACATATTCTCTTAAATTTTATTTCTTTTTAACAATTATAGAAGTTACTTTAAGCTAGGAAAAAAGTAAATTGTGTTATTTATTTATGTTCCTTTAAAACTAAAATATTTTCTTAGATAAATGATTAAGCAATATATGTTGATTTTTACCATGCTTATCTAATGGTTGTGTAGCCTTATAGTTTGATAGTTTATAGGTTTTCATTATTTGATAATATCTCTCCTCCTTTTATTATCTTAAATATGTATTAATTTCATTAAAGGGAATTAGTTGATTAGTGAAATCAAATAAGTTAATATTTTTAAATTTTCAACTTTATCAAAAAGGTTTTAGTTATATATATTTACATAGATACATCATATATAGAACTTATTTTAGAGAACGAAGACAAAGGAATTAAATAAGTAGATTTATAAATTGGAAATGTAGGTAAATAGGAGAAAATTAAATTATTATTGTGTTTAACTAATTGGAAAGATAAAGTGTAATAAATGTTCTTGGAAGTTTATCAATTGGATTGTATTAGTTAATTAAAGGTTGAACATCTTTTGTGAGTCCATTCCAATGTAGTTTCCTCTTAAGTTGATTTGATTTTGAGGGGATTTTTATATGTTCTAAATGGTGTTGGTAATAAGTTATTGTTATATAAATGTATACATGTGTTGTATTATAGTGTTAGAAATAGAATAACGTGTGCTTTATAATTATGTGATAAGGTAGATAAACATAGTTGAAATTAAATTAGAAAAAGAGAATAAATTAAAGGGAGATTTCTTTATGTCAAATTTTTGATAATTGGTGTAAATATTGATAGATTGGTTTATTCTTAATTTGGTTAGTTCCAAGTGGGATAGTTAAATTGGAAATATTGGAAAAGTGGAGTTTTGCATGTTAAGAGGTGCCTTGTTCAAATGTGTGCTTGCATTATGTAAGTAAAATTATGGGAACTTCTAAATGTTGATCTCTCTTAGTGGTTGATTTTAAGCCTTTTATAGGGATAGTTTTATAGGATGCTAGTGTTGGGTTGATTTCTTTATTTGAGTGGACCAATTTTTATAATAAGTTTGTGCATTGATTGGTCGTTCTATTATATTAGTCATTGGCTTTGTTTGAGTCATTTTGAGTCAAATTGTAAGATTGTTGTGTAATGTATGGTTGGGTTTTCCGAGAGAAGAAAATAGAGGTATCCCTTGAGTTTCTGATTTAGGTTGTATCGAAGTTGTTGATGTTGTTTGAATGGAGTTGTTGATTTCATTTTAATATATTCTCTCATTATATTTGAATTGAAAATAGTTCTTGTGGCCTTGCAATTATTGTTGTCATTGCTATGTGGTTGATCTTATAAAGGTGATTTGTGTACCACTATAAGGGGTTCTTGTGAGGAGAAAATTGAGGTCTCCCATGGAATACCCAGTTGGTGGTTTTTGGTTTTATTAAGGGATTTTGATTTAAGGTTGATTTTCCTTTGTGTGTTTCTATTCGAGGTGACACCTTTGTTGATTTGTGGATGGTTCTTGATGAATCTTCCCTTTTTATGGCTTTTCTGATCTACTCTCATATTTGATGGAATTTTATCCTTATGTTGGAATTATTGGAGAAATACTCATGTTGCTTCACTTTACCCTTGTTTGTGGGTTTTCATTCTTTTGGCTTCCAGAGGCTTGAGATGATTGTCAGTTGATGTTTTCTCTCTTTATGTGCCCTTGATGTGGCAGGTGTTTTGATTTCATGATTTTGGAAAGGGTTGTACGGGAATTGTTGAAACTTGATTATGTATTTATAGCGAGATGGATAATGCCTTGCATGATTTTATGTTGTGATTCTTTGTTCAAATTATGATGGTACAACCCTTGGTTTTTATGTTGTTGGGTCTCTAGGGAGAGTGGCTCCTCGTGGGGGCCGACGCCCCGTTTAAGGGGAAGAGCTCAGGATAACCCACGAGTGAGTTAGTAAATAAGTGAAAACCTAATAATTAACTTAGGTGGGTTGGGTAGTAATATCATTGCAAGATTTTTAAAAAAATGGATGCCTCGTCTTCATTAGTGCTTCCACAGACTAATGGAAGGCTGAGAAGGCCGGGTTGGCAAGGTCGTGACCTCGTCCTCATGAGAGGTCTACGGCTCCGCATGAGTCACCCTATGGACTGGCGCCTCCAGTTGGGAGGAAGAGCACAGGACAGCCATACCGGCGCCTCCAGCCAGGACAGCCCATGTAGGACTATGCGATGACACTCTCCCCTAGTTGCCCATGTGTTTTACTTTATTGTGTTCCTCTGGAAGTAGGTTATGGGAGTTGGTTTAGATTGTTGATATTTGATTTATGATTATTGCCTCGATACATCTTTGGTGTACTTTGTGGTCTTGTATGATCTCGTTGATATTTGACTTATGACCTTGTACTCTTTTGATACTGTGATATGATGTTATTGTATTATTTAATTGCATTTTGGAATTGTATTATGTTTATTAATTTAGTTTGATTGGAAGTGTTTCATGATCATCCTTTGGTTACTTGTTTATTGGTCATTGCTTTGATTTATGTGATGGGATTTGTGATCTTAATTTATTATGTTGACTCTTGGATGTTGTTGCAATTCTTGAGTTTTATGATACTTTTGTATGTTGTGAGTCTTGTGATTCCGTGTTGGGATGTTCTTGGTTGAGGACTCTTATTGTCAGCTCCTAGCACGGGGGGTGGGTCTTCGGACTCACATGGTCGGGTGGAACGTGCTAAGCACCCCATTGGGTCCCCAGTCGAGGATCGAGAGGTGCGGATTGGTGCGGATGCGGCGACTCCAGAGTCGTATTTGTCTTGGAGCTAGTTGTGATATTTTGTATTCATTTGTATCATGTTATCTCGTGTATGGTTTCCATTTATGATTGGAACCACTTTTGTATCATTGTACATCTTGAACATTGTATTGTAATGTAATGTTAAATCTTATGTGGCTATTGGCAGTTGTTATTCAATGTGTTAAGTTATTCATGCATATGTTGTATTTATGTACTTAGATGGGTTCTTATCAATGTTTATCATGTATGTGATTTATTTGTGAATGTTTTGTTATGGATTATATCTTTGGATTTTATTCTTTATTGTTGTTGTGTGGATCTCAGTCTTGTAATAACTCCTCGTGTACCCCAAGGGATGTATGTGTTAATGAATCTGCTTAAATGAAATTCATGTTATGACTTAATGTGTATGTTATGTTTACTTTAAAAAAAAAATTGTGCTGTAATTATTATGTAATTGTCCTTTGGGGTTCGCACGGTGGGGCGTTACAACATTGGTATCAGAGCATAGGTTCATACACTGGGCACTATGTGTGCTCACTATGTAACCTTGCGCTTAGACCCGCAAGTCTTGAGTTCTACTTTTCTGCTGTCATTGTTGTGGACTTGAGTTTCTTTTGTTTTCTGGTGTCGGGTCGATGGTGCAGGAAACTGATGGGAAAGGATAGGACCCACAGTGTAGTGCGCAATGCACCGATATCCTTCCTGTCAGGGATGCTCTATGGACCCTTGTTTTAGTGTGATGTGTTCTTGGTGATATGTTTTATGTGTGTGAATATGTCAAGTGTGCATGAAATCTGTGATTTTGTTGTCCTTGAGTGATGAATTATGTTTCTTGAATCTGTGAAGGTGTAAAATTTTACCCCTTTTTATTAAAATTGATGTGAGATTTGGTGTTGAATAATGATTAAAGTGAAGTTCTTTGTGTGAAAATTATGAGTTTTAACGAAAATGTGAGTTTTTGTGGATAATTATTCTATGATTTTTAGCAGAATATAGTATCTGAGGCTAATATGCAACTTGAATTATTGGTACTAATGTGCAATGCTCTATGGTAGCTTCTGATTTACAGGAAATGGGCTTCAGAAAACATAGTGACGAAGGTAATGTAATTGTAAAATGCAGGTATAGACACTTATAATGTCAAGTAGTAATTAATTTTGATACAGTATAGGAATTAGATTTATGGTTAGCATTCTTATGCGAATATTGCCTAACTAATAAGAAGCAAACTGTTTATGAGTTACTAGAATTGTTTTGATTATTATGTGCAGTTTGGTGGGAGGGACAGTGTGGTATCACTCGCTCGCGAGTGCCCTACTATGCTGAGAATTCCTCTCACGATGTATTTATGATATATATGTATTGTGCACAACGTTTGTTTGCATGCAGGATTGTAGGAATTAAGTCTCGATTCCACCTGCATTGTCAGGATAGGGTGAGCATCATAAACACCCAATGGGATTGATGTGGAAAATAGGAACTGACAAGAAAGTTTCCCCAACCTAGTTCATCATCTATCCTTGAGTTTGTCAATTGGTCTGTTTGCAACCCCGTCACCATTTTTGTTTTGGTATCCTTTCCTTATTTTTAGTTTATTTAATTTTCGTTGTTTACTTGATGAAGTTTAATCGATGATTTAATGGTGATCTTTGATATTGTTGTGTTACCATGTTTATGATTGAGCTCGACTTCCAGGAGTAAGTCAATTTTTAAGGGGGGGAGGATGTAATAACCCTCCGTGTCGATTGTTCGGGACTTTTGTGTGTGCTTCATTGATTACTGTGTTATTTAATTGTGTGAAAAATATCATATGTTAGAAATCATGTTTAAATAACTAATTAAAGCATAAGTGATTTCCAAGGTTATTTAAAATATGATTAGAAATTAAAATAATGATCAATTAAATTAAATCAAATGATTTAGATCAAATAATCAAATTAAACTAATTTGTTAAAAGCACAAGTGATATTATTAGATAAATTGATGAACAAAATAATCTGGAAAAGAAAATAATAAAAAGGAAGGCAATTGGAAAATGGAAAGTGAATAGTTTATTAATTAAATAAATCGTGATAAGATTGTTGGGAAGTGTAAAAGGCAAGAGAAGCTGGAAAGAAACTTCACCTATCAAGTAATGGGAAGTCGAAGAGAACTGTAGAATATAAAGAAAATAAACAATAACTTTATTTAGTTTTGAGGGGGAATAGAGGACAACATCATTCGAATGCAAATAAACTCTAGGCGATGAAGTAAGTGTGCTTGGGATCTCTTTTGCATAAGCTGCCTCTGGAGAAGGATGCACGAGAGAAATAGCATGGTGTGAGTTTTGGGCTGCAAACTGAGGTATGTGCACTTATGATGACACCTCTTTTGAAATACTTTGGATAGGTAGAGATTGCTTCTTGGCTAAATCAAATTCATTCCATGAATTAGATTATGACTGCAATTATCTATGCAAATTTTGGTGCATAATGGCCTGAATTAATTGGGATGGTTTCATCTTCTATTTTCAATCCGATGTGTAGTTCGCTTACTATGCATTCTTATATCTGAGTATCTCTTGAATCTTGTATTCTAGTGGGTTAAGTGGGAAATTTCCTTTTGTGGGACGTTTTGCCTGAAATCTTCAATGCTCCAAAATTTGGCCGAAGCCTCTCATACTCTCTTCTGATTATTGAGTGTGTATATCTGCACTGCATTAAATATATCATAATAAATTTAGAGAAAATGATCTCTTCTGCTTTGCATAGGTTTGGTAGGAACTAGGAAATACAGTGGCTTATATTCCCTTCGCATCTTTCCTTAAATATAATAAGAAGTTTAGAGGTTTAAATATTTACCTGAATTCTCTGGCAACCTATCACAGCCACAGCACTTGATCATGGTAGGTTCTATAGATTTAATTAAACTCTCTATTTTTCTTATTATTAAATCCCAGATGCTAGCCGCAAGACTTAAGGAAAATAGTTTCTCACGTTTTTGCAACCATAACCATCTCAAACTTGAAGGAAACTTGGTGCGTGTGTCTTCTCTGATGCCGTCAATGAGCAGATTGTTCAAGTGAAGAATTGAGGACCAAGGAGCAGATTATTTAATTCTCTTGGTCTGCGCAATGTTTTAAGCCTTTGCCAATTACCTCCGTTCAGTCGAAGCTGAGAGAAACTGATGTTATTGGATACAGTGTTTTGTTGAGCTCCTTCGCATAGTCTGGTAATCTATATTTATTTTAATCTCCCTGATACCGTGGGAAACCTATCACTGCTGCAGCATTTATGCTTAGGAGAGTGTACAGATTTAAATAACCGCCCTGAAACCACTGGCAGTCTGTCTCAGCCGCAGTTTTTAGACTTGCATAGGGGTAGTAAATTAAATAATTTCTCTGATATTATTTTGTCAAAACCAGTCTCAGCTGCTGCACTTGAATATAATGGGAAGTTTAAAGCTTTAAATAATCTCTGGAAACTCGCCTCTGATCTAAAATGCATCAGGTTCCAAAACAGAAAAAAAATTGTATATTAATTCTCTTTCTTTTTGGTCACGTTTTTTGTACCGTACCTTTCTCCGAGAATTGATAAAAATACAAGTAGATAGCGATATTTCCAAATTCCAATATTCACTTTCTAATATACTTGGCGGCCTGTCACTGTTTCACCTTTTAGAGTAGAGGCATTGTGCTGAATTAAATAGTCTCCCTGATATCATTGGCTTTCGATCACAGCTGCAACTTTAGATTAGCAAAGGTGTAGTAAATTTATTAATCTCTCTGATTTCTTGATAACCTGTCAGTGGCAGAGTGTATAGATTTAAATAAACTTTTTGATTCTGTTTGAAATCTGTCTCAGCCTTCTCACCTGGTCATAATGGGAAACTTAATAGTTTAAACAATCTCTCTAGTTTCATGAATTGATTAGTATGTGTATACGCTTTGGATGATAGTCACTGTTCCAGGATATTGCTGAGTTCATTGTAGTTTTAATTAGTGAAAAGTTCAAGTTGAAGTGATAGTAGGATTCATAGACAGTGTTCTAAGTATAGTATAGTCCTATAGCCATAAAATATTTATATAGGTAATAATCTAGTAGAAGGCTTTTCAAACATTAATCTGTTCTTCATAGATATATAAATAAATAACAAAATTTTCTCATTTCTCACCTTAATTATTTTGGAATGAATATTGTATTTATGTTGTGCATGTAGAAATTGATTTGTAGCAAAGTGTTTTCCTAGATGAATAAATGAGAAATTTGAATAGCAAGGAAGATAAAATAATTTAGTATTTTTAGGTGTCTCCTTGGTAGTTCTTGGAATTTTGGCTTTGTTTTTAAGAGAGAAATATACATATTCTCTTAAATTTTATTTCTTTTTAACAATTATAGAAGTTACTTTAAGCTAGGAAAAAAAGTAAATTGTGTTATTTATTT
>VDFB02263871.1:0-22939 GCA_007258455.2 Sequoia sempervirens
TTGATAAAAGAGTTTGTAGTGAAATTGATTTTCCTACCATTCTCAAGATGAGTGATATAATAAATAGAAAGAAGGTTGGTAACAAGTTAGGAAAATAGAGAACATCCTTAATGTACCATTACTAGCATCAACTATATCTTTCCCCATGGAATCCATAGGAGAATCATGACCAATAAGAGTGTGAGGTAAGGAAGAAGGCTCAAAAAATGATTATTTGTCAAAACCCATATAGTGTGAAGCGTGTGAGTCAAGAATCTACTATACTTGGAAGAATATTCCAAGGAAATAATCATCATTTATTGAGCCCTTTATCTAATTTTAAAGGAGTGGAGGATTATTGTGCAACATAGGAGGGAATATCAATGTTGTTCTACTTTAAGAATATGTTTCATCTCATAGATTTGATTCTTTGATGTTGATGTTCCTCATGACCAAAACATTTTTAGTAAGAAAATTTAGTCTTTCATTCTTCTAAGAATTCTATTTAGATGAAGGGGATGTTGTTTCTAGTTGTGAAGTAGAGGACTATCCTCATTCTCTTTGTAATTTATTTTTGGACCTCTTATATCTCTTATTAGGGTGCCTTGAGGCTTTCTATCCTCGTGATCTATTAGGAAATACATCTTGAGACTTGGATGACTTTATGAGACATAGAAAGTACCTTTTCATGTTCATGCATTGATATTTCATAAGATCACTCAAATGAGGGTATAGTGTACATAGTTTCCCTATATTCAACATCTAAGTGTGAAAGCTATAAATAAAGAGAACCTATTTTGTACCACGTTCTTTGTGTAATGCACTGCCATGTAACCTTAAAGAAAGATGCAGGCACAACAAAAGCCTAGCAATTTCTTTTTTTTTAAAGTTTAATATGAACAAAACTAACTCATACATTCTCTAAGATACACAACAACACATTACATTAAAATCCCATAACACAAAACAAACTAACCAAAGCATATAAACACTATTCATAACATAATGAACATACATCAAAATTATTTAATTCAACTTATAAGATACAAGTATATTAAAGAATCATTTACAACTTGCATTCAATTCATAAAATAGTTACAATACTCATTTCCAAAATGAGAAAAATCAAATGATAATGTTATAATTACATCGATACAAAATTCCTCCTTGAATACAAATGAGTAGTACACATAATTATCCACTGATACAAAGTACAAAAGAGATGAAACATATCAACTGGTACACACAAGTTCTCCAATTCGGAAGATCTCGCCATCACAAACATGAAGTGGGGAACCAACAGTGTAAGGTGCACATTCCACCCAACCAAGTGGTACCTGTAGGCCCACCCCCCGTGCTAGGAGATAGTAAAAAGGTTCCCTAGACAAAACCAACAACCTCTAGACACAGGAAAAACTCAAGACTAAACTATACAAGTACAACACATAACATGAGAATTACATTGCTTCCAGAATAAAAGGATCAAGTACATCCACTGTACAATACAACTAACTATTGAATGTTGTCATAGGAAGATTGTCATACATAATTTGCTATGAGTTACCCTGGTGTAACCTTCCTAGGCTACTAGACCCCCATCCTGGGTTACCTTAGCTACCTCTACCGGCCGCCAAACCTCCATACAAATTATGCTTCTCATCTCACTTCAAGCCTAAACAAGCGCTTGATCCATGAGAAAACATTCATTATCTTTATTATTATGAGAGTTACCCATTAATTCTTTTAAGTTATCACTTGATTAAACCCTAAGTGAGTTACCTTGGCACCCCTTTGTGTGTCAGACCCCCATAGAGAGCCACTCTCCTACTGAAAACACGAGGATCTAATCCAAAAACCATGGGTAGGCAAGGTGCACAAAATCTGATAACAAATATCAACCATTCTGCAAAGAACAACACATCTCGTTCGTAGTAACTAGGTATTCAAATTGAATCACACAACTTGTTCATAGTAACCAGTTGTTCAAATTGAATTACATCCATGTGCACTACCCAAGGTAAATCAAGGGTTGAACCAACACATATAACAACCCCCTCATAAAGTTAAGTTATCTAGAAGGCTTATATAATCATAACAAACCCACTTACCCAACTAACGTGAACATAAGTAAACACAACTTAACAAACAAATTCATGCAGTAAATGAATCTATCATTAGGATTTCCTAAATCCAATAAAACAATAATACATTGTTTAAAATAAACCAATTTAAATATAATTCCATTTACAATAATAAAGAAATTAAAACTAAGTGTTTAACTCCAATTTCACAATTGCACATAATGATACAAATCAATTTTCAATTAAATAATTTCATTAAAAAATTAACTCCTCATGCTTTTGCATGCACCAAATATAACATATTATTCATTTAAATTAATATATATATTTTTTAAAACTGTAAACTATATGTAATAACCCTCCTGTTTGCTAGTTGGACTCATTATTGTCTATGCTTTGATTTGATACTTTGATACTGTGATGGTACTATTATTGTTTGGTTTGGTGGTTTGGTTAGTAGACTATTTGGTGATTATGCTTATACATTTGAGGACATGGATATTTCTTATGATATTGTGGTTTGGTGATGTTAGTTGATTTCAAAAATATATTATGATGCAGTGATTTAGTAAATTATGTTATGATATGATCTATTAGTTTAGAAATGCTATTTCATCATTTATACTATACTTGTTAGAATAGATGTGATGGAAGGACAATGTAGCATCACTCATTCGTGAGTGTCATGCTACATTGCAATTCCTTCTCACAATGTAATGATTTGATTATATATATATATATGTACATGTATACGACCTTGTTGGATGCAGGGATTGCAGGTACAAAGTCTCGATTCCACCTGCTTCGGCAGGACAGGGCGAGCACCAATAATCCAATGACATAATGTTGAAACAAAGATGACAAGAAAGTCACCCCGTCCCATGTTGTCAAATCGTCCCGATTGAATGGTATTGTGTGTCGTTGTGTTGTCATTTCAGTAATTTGTTACTTTGGTTTGTGTAGTGTCTTGTTCGTATGTATTGTATGTTGGTATTTTGTAAGTTGTGATTTATTTAATTAAATGGTGGTAATAATTGTTTATTATAATGTTTATATTTGTGTGGGAATTAATTTGCATCGAAATATTTAAAAGTTATATTTTGAAAGTCATGTGTTTTAGTTAAATGTTAATTAAATATTAAATTATGTTTTGTTAATTTAATTAAATTACCTTGCTACAGATAATTATAAAATAAATAAATTAAATTATGTGCATAGCAAGTAAAGCTTGCAAAAGGAAATTTTAAACAAAAAGTATTGATAATGTAACACACAAGTGCTAACCCCAAAGGACAACAACACAAGAATTACAAAGACAATTTTTAAGTAAACATAACATACACATTAAGTCATAACATGAATTTAATTTAAATAGATTCATTAACACATACATCCCTTGGGGTACACGAAGAGTCATTATGCGACTTAGATCCATACAACAACAATAAAGAATAAAAATCCAAAGATATAAAGTAAACATTATCAAATGAAGCACATACATGATAAATCATTGATAAGAACCATTTGCGTACATAAATACAACATATGCATAATTAACTTAACACATTGAATAACAATTTGCCAATAGCCACATAAGGTTTAACGTTACATTACAATACAATGTTCTAGAGATACAATGGTACAATAGTGTTTCCAATCATGAATGGAAACCATACAACAAGATAACATGATGCACAATAACATAACTGGTTCCAAGACCGATACAACTCTGGAGTCACCGCAACAACACCAATCCGCACCTCTCAATCCTCGACTGGGGACCCAATGGGGTGCTTAGCACATTCCACCCGACCATGTGAGTCCGAAGACCCACCCCCCGTGCTAGGAGCTGACAAGAAAGAGACCTCAACCAAGAACATTCAACAGGGAACCACAAGACTTCAACATCATACAAAAGTATCATAAAACTCAAGGATTACAAGGGTCGACATAATAACTTAAAATCATAAATGCCATCACATAAATTAAAGCAATGACCAGTAAACAAGTAATCAAAGGATGATCATGAAATACTTCCAAATTAAACTGAATAAACATAATACAATTCCAAATTTCAATCAAATAATACAATAACATCATATCACAGTATCATAAGAATACAAGATCGTAAATCAAATGTAAATGAGATCATACAACGCATGCTAAAGATGTATCAAAACAATAATCATAAATCAATTTAAATCAATTCAAACAACAATCTAAATCAACTCCCAAAACCTACTTCCAGAGGAACACAATAAAGTAAAACACATGGGTAACTAGGGGAGAGTGTCATCACATAGCCCACATGGGTTCTCCTAGCTCTTCCTCCAAACTGAGGCGCTGGCCCCCATCTATGGATCTCCTGGCCCTTCCTCCTACTTGAGGCGCCGACACCATAGGGTAGCTCATGCGGAGCCGATAACCTCTCATGAGGATGAGGTTACGACCTTGCCAACCACGGCCTTCTCAGCCTTCCATTAGTCTGCGGAAGCACTAATGAAGATGAGGCATCCAATTTTTTTTAATCTTGTAATGGTATTACTACCCAACCCTCCTAATTTAATTATTAGGTTTTCACTTGATTACCAACTCACTCGTGGGTTCCCCTGTGCTCTTCCCCTTCCACGGGGCGTCGGCCCCCATGAGGAGCCACTCTCCCTAGAGACCCAACAACATAAAAAAAATAAGGGTTGTACCATCATTATTTGAACAAAGAATCACAACATAAAAGCATGCGAGGCATTACCGATCTCGCTAACATGTACAACATCAGAGTCTTACAAAGTTTCGTACAACCCTTCTTAAATAATGAAACCAAAATACTTGCCACATCAAGGGCACATAAAGAGAGAACATCAACTGACAATCAACTCAAGCCTCTGGAAGCCAAAAGAATGATAACCCACAAACAAGGGTAAAATGAAGCAACTCAAGTTTTTCCCCAATAATTCCAACACAAGGATAAAATTTTCCTCAAATAAGAGAGTAACTCAGAAAAGCCATAAAAGGGAACGATTCATCAAGACCCATCCACAAATCAACAATGGTGTCACCTCAAATAGGAAACACGCAAAAGAAAATCAACCTTCAATTCAACAAAATCACTTAACAAAACCAAAGCCACCAAATAGGTATTCCATGGGACACCTCAATTTTCTCCTCACAAGAACCCCTTATAGTGGTATGCAAATCACCTTTATAAAATCAACAACATAGCAATGACAACAATAATTGCAAGGCCACAAGAACTATTTTCAATCCAAATATAATGAGTGAATACATTAAAATAAAACCAACAACTCCATCCAAACCACATAACAACTTTGATACAAAATAAATCAGAAATCCAAGAAGATCAACTTCCACAACTCATCAGCAAAATACAAGTTCCCAATTACAATCTCAAGGCTCTAAATAACAATCCATGATTAGACACTCAAGTTGTCATAAAGAGATCCACTAGCTAACAATCCAAAAGAAATAATTAAGAAGGAAAACTCAATTCAAGGAGTAATTTATTTCGTTGATTCAAGTTTATAACACTTCCATAATGAATGTCATACCTAAGTTAATACAAAATATGCAACTCACAACATAAAATTCTTCAACGATCTATTGCCCCGCACTCAAAATACTGATTAGCTAATGATTCAGTTCACATTTTACTAGACTTTACCTAGATGAGGTATCACTTCATATTTCTATACCATGTCAGATACCATGAATTGTTTAGAAATGTTGGATATCATGTTTTGTCTTACAATTATTCAATTTATCCATACAAAACAATAAATTCAAATAATCTAAAAGCAATTAGACACAAATTCCAATCTACTCTACCCATGATATGTTTAGTTATTTATCTAGCTACTTGACCACTTAATTTCCCCAAGTGACACAAATAACCCAAGTTTCCTATAATCCCAAATGCCCACAAGAAAGTTACAATGAAAACTCTTATAGGTCAATATTTTCAATTCCTTATCTAAAATACTTATCTACTAAAAAGGGACCCCAATGTTATTTTCTCACATTTGACTATAGAGGAAAAAGGTCTCCCTTGATTATCTTCCAAACTATTATCAATTATTTCATGAGACAAGAATATGACCACTAATATTTTAGTTTGACACTTACTAAGAAATCATTTCACAATTATGGAACCATATAAACTTATTTTGTAACACATAAATATAGGTATAAAAATAAACAATTTATTAACTTGTGTTGATCGGTATTTATATTAATGGGTGCGGGTGAACATACATAACATTTAGATGGGTGCAAGTTAAAGAACATTATCTCGGTTAAGGTGGTGATGAACATGGACACATTTTCCTATGTATGAATATATATACATAAATCTAAATTTTTTACATACAGAAAGTCAATCCTTAAATATACCCTTTCGACAAGCACACAAAATCCTCCTTCAAACACATGGGCTAGCAGCTGAGGAAGGTGTTCAATGGTATCAGGGAGGCTATATAATTCTGTACAACGCCTCAACTCTAAAAGCTAAAACTGTGACAGGTTGCCAAGTATAACAGAGAATGAATTTTATAAGTTGCAGCTGAGATGGGTCACCAATGGCTTCAGGGAGGTTATTTAATTCTGTATAATGTCTCAACTCTAAATGCTGAAGCAATGACAGGTTGCCAAGGGTATAAGGGGGATTATATAAATTTAGATTACCAGACTATGCGAAGGAGCTCATCTAAACACTGTATCCAATAACATCAATTTCTATCAGCTTCGACTGAACGGAGGTAATTGGCAAAGGCTTGAAACATTGCGCAGACCAAGAGAATTAAATAATCTACTCATTGGTCCTCAATTTCTTCACTTGAACAATTTGCTCAATGACGGCATCAGAGAAGACACACGAACCAAGCTTCCTCCAAGTTTGAGATGGTTACGGTTGCAAAAACGTGAGAAGCCATTTTCCTCCAGCCTTACGGATAACATTTGGGATTTTGATAATAAAAAAAAATAGAGAGTTAATTTAAATCTAAACACCCTACCATGCTCAAGTGTTGTGGCTATGACAGGTTGATGAACAATCAGAGCGATTAATCTTTTGCAGGCTCGACCTCAGTCCTGAGCAGTTGGTTACCTTGTTTTCTTGAAATAAGAACATAAAATAAATAGCTACTTCCTCCTTACATTGAAAAATAGAAGGACAGTATGGTCAAATAAATAATGACCGACTCGGTAAAACCTAGAAGCACGATTGGGACATCAAGCCGATACAGTAAAAATCATTCTACACAGATGGCCTGATCTTTACACGCGTGAGCCTGAACTTTCTAGACTGGAATAGATAAGAACACCGTAGGGGAAATACTATTGGAAACTTATAATGAGAGATATAGATCAAAACGATAGACCAAGAAGAATATGCAATAAAACTCAACCAGAAGATGGTTTTCTAAAAGCCTAAATTCATTCGACAAATTCCATATTTTGAAGTAGAAGGCAAAGGTAATGTGACAAGGAAAGAATAGAGAATAGATCCAAATACAATATTTGTCTTTTCAAGCATTACACAGGAAAATTCAAGCAACATCTACGTACCCATTATGAGCTCTGCTTCGGTCTGGAAAAATATTCCATTCTAGTTTCCTTCGCTCGTCTTTGGGAGTGATCTCTCGAAAAGATTTCCAAAGATAGAAAATAGCAGTGCCTGCCCCTGCTCACCGTTATCTCACATGCTCCCTCCAACAAAATTTCAGTAAACCCCAATTCAGCAACAGACTCATTATCTTGAAAGGGAATTAATTTTTTTTTTTCCTTCGATTCAGCAAAGATTGAAAACATATTGTTCCCCTCCCATCCCCACCCCCCCGAGTTGCCTCTTTCATTCTAATTTATGAGTTTCAATGATTGAAAACTCTCCCAGGAAGGTGATGAGACAAAGGAAGATAAAGCGTAAACCGACTTTTCCAACTTCTCTTGTCTTTTACTCTTCCCAAAACAAAAATGATGCTTTATTATTATTTATTTATTTAACAATAAACGATTCTTTTCCTTGCTTTAATCCTTATTCAAACTTGAGTTCCAATTTTTAAATATTTTATCTGTGATAACTCTTGATTTTAAAATTCTTAATTAAATTTACTCATCGAAAAATAATTATTTTTATTAAATTCATCTACTTACAATTTCTTTCATCTTAAATAAGAAATTTTCAATGATAATACCATCAACCTTTGTTATTAAATCTAGCTCTTTATTTGATCCCAAACCAAATCAAGTGACCTTCAAAATTAGATTAATTTGATAAATTACTTCTAGTCATAAGATTAGTGATATTGTCTAATATAAAAAATCAAATTAAATGATGCAATCCAAAAGTCCTCATGACCTAGCAAATTACCAACCACAAGCAACAAGTGAAAAAGACATGGTCACCAAACAACCAACTTCCCCAATTTCAAGAATGACCAACACGGAGGGGTATTATGATAAAAGGAAACAAAAATAAATAAAAGAATAGAAACGATAAAAGGACGAATGAGAATTAAGTGTTGGCTAAAAAAACTGAAATTAAATTAGATAGTTTCTTTTATTTTGGATTTTTTTAGAGTTTTTGAAAAGGAAAGAGGTATCTTTTATTTAATTGCATAATTGTGAGTTTTCATGGGGAGGAAGATTGTGACAGAAGTTGAAAAAGAATAAAATAAAAATAATGACTTTGAATGTTGAGATATTCTAAAGTTTTCTGGAAAGGGGTTTTGTCATTCTATTGTTTCATGTTTTTGGGAAGGATTTTCTGAGTAGAATATTAGAATTGAATTTGAGCACGGTATTCTAGAGAGGAGATTCTGAAGAAGGAATGAAAGTTGTTCGAGGAGGCTGTTGGAATCAAGTGAAGCTCCATAAAAAATTTCAACAGCGTAGGATGCCAGGTTCCAATTTCTTGTCCTTAAATTTTCTGTTTCAAAGAAAAATAAAAATAGTTAAATATGATTTCTGTGAGAAAAGAAAACTTTTGAGATTTATGAGTATTGAAAAGAAAAATAATAAATGGATGAGATTAAACTAGTTTTCTAGAAGTTGATTGTTTGTTTCCAATTTGTCAAAACAAAGGAAAAGAAAAATTTATATCTTCTGGAATGTCCAATTTATCTATGGTTGATATGAAAAGGAAATTGTTTTCCCATTTGAAATTAAATGTGTTTGAAATTATATATATTTATATATATACATTCAACCAGTTTCTTTTTTGAGTCGATCTGATTATATATATATATATTGTGTGTATATTCGCATTAAAAATTTATGTATACATATGTTCTTTGATATTTTACTTGGGCATTGGAAACTGTGATTTTCATTTTAAATTTTGGGCCGAATCGCACCTAGTCACGTATTTATTTATGGCATGAAATTATGTCTATTGATATATATTTATAATTGTTTTTTTTAAGTTACTCTTTTTCTGGTTCACATTTTCCTTAGGCTAAATTTATGTACCAGTCGGCGCCTGGTTATTATGGAAAAAATTTATTTAAAAAAATAAAATAGGAAAAAGTTGTTTTGTGGGAGTTCAGGGAAGGACGACCATAGCTGTACCCTCCTCCCCGTACCCCCCTGCTGTAGTAGTACTGCCACAGTAGTCTTACAGACTGCTGTGGGCAGTACCTAAGGCCAACGACCATTATATTAATTATGAGTTTTGTTTATATATATATGTGTGTGTGTGTGTGGTGTTTTTTATTTAAAATCTCAATTAAATATTTTAATTAATATATATATGGTGTATTTTGTTTAATATCGCAATTAATGTTTATATATATATATAAGGCATTATTTTATCTTTTATTATGTTGAGTAAATAATTTAAAACAAAAAATTAGCCTTATTTCATGTTGAATAGGTATACGTATCCACATATAAAGACAGTTATATTTTCTCATATTGGAATATTATTTTGGAATGACCAGTGATTTGGGGAAATTAATTAATTGAGTAATTTGGGAATGAATTAAATTTAATGGTGCAATCTTGTAAAGTTAATTTTGAGTTTTCTATTCCTTTATGGTTATTATTTAGGGTAGTCAATGTGGGAACCCTGTTGTAATTGTGAAACTTAGTTCCAGAGGCATGATTTAATCTTTGAATGTTATCGTCATTTTGGTTGTACTCTTGGAGTTGAAATTTATTTGTATTATGCTTGGAAGGGTTGTACGGGTTTGTTGAGTTTTGTTTATGAATTATCGTGAGATGAGTAATTCCTCGCATGGCTTGGTCTTGAGTTATATGCTTTATCTGTTTTGGTACAACCCTTGCCTTGTTTTGGTTATGTTAGGGGTCTTAGGGAGAGTGGATCTTCGTGGGGGTCGGTGCCTCGAAAGGAGGAAGAGCACAGAATAACCCACGTAAGAGTAGTATAACAAGTGATAACCTAAAAATAGAACTTAGGGGGATGGGTAGTAAAACACATAAGATAATTAATATTGGATACCTCATCTATGCATTAGGGCTATCATAGACTAATGATAGACTGAGAAGGCCATGGTCGGAAAAGTCGTAACCTTGTCCCCATGAGAGGTTATCGGCTCTGCATGAGCTACCCTATGGTGCCAGTGCCTCATGTAGGAGGAAGAGCCAGGATATCCATAGATGGGCGCTGGCGCCTCAGTTAGGAGGAAGGGTCAGGATAACCCATGAAAGCTATGCAATGACACTCTCCACTAGACACCTGTTTTCCTTATTTCCTTATTACCTCTGGAATTATATTTTGAATGTTGTATCAGTCCTTTTGGAATTGTATTTTGTTCATTGTTTTAGTTTCATTTGTAAATGTTTTATGAATGTTCTTTCGTTACTTGGTTAATGGTTATTGCCTCGTTTTGATGTGATGAGATCTATGAATTTAAGTTATTATGTTGACTCGTGAATGTTGTTGGTTATGTCATTGTAAACCTTGATGTTGTACTTGAGTTTTGCACTATATTGTTCTGTTGGAGTCATTTTGGCATTCATGGTCATGATCTCTTCCTTGTCATCTATGAGCACAGGGGGTGAGTTATTTATAATTCACATGGTTGGGTGGAACGTGCTCCGCACCTGTTGGGTTCCCCATCAACATTCTATCTTCACCGCATACCTTCAGTTGGAGTTGTTCCAGTGGTTCATTTTGTAATTATGATATTATTGCACTTTGTATCATCCCACATGTATGGGAAATTTATTGTAACTCATTATTGAGAACATGTAATCTTATGTTTAAATGATGATGTAATAGTTAGGATCCTTTATAATATTATTTTAAATGACTCATTATGGTTGTATTATGTGTTGTAGTGATACTTTCACTCTTGGTTCATGAATGCACTTTTATTAATGGTTTTGTAATGTTATTGGATAAGTTGTTAAATATTATCTTTTACTTTTGTTATTAGTTGTGTTGCGATGTGACCTTGCGTGCCCCAGAGAATGTAACGTTAAGATGTTAATGTGCAATGTAAATGTATTTAATGTTTAGTTGCATGTTTACTTTATGTTATTTAAAAAATAAAATTGTTTGCAATGTTTGTTCTCTGGGGTTTGCACGACGGGCGTTACACTATAATATCCATCTATTTCCAATTATAAATAAATAAATATATATATACTATATATATTATATATTATAAATAATATATAAAATATATAATTTTAATTACAAGTATATATATAAATATATATATAATATTATATATAATAAATAATCTATATAATATACATTATATATATAATATACATTATATATATAATATATAAATATATAATTTATATTCTAAAATTAAAAAAAATCACCAACCCTCATACGGTTGGCGTGCGCTATAGGCGCAACCTGCAACTCCCTTGGGGAGGATGCACTTCCTATGGTAGAGCTTTCCCCATAGGACTATGGAGGGCAGTGCTGCCACAATAGCCACACCCCCTCCAATGGATGTGGCAGTGGGGGTAACCCCCTCACCAACCCCCAAACAAACTTTTTTTTTTTTGAATTTTTACAATTTGCCGTATAGCGATTACAACGAATTTTCTATAAAAATTTCTACTGGAAAATTTTCTTGAACAATCATGCATTAACAATATATTTTATATGTATATATATATACAAAATATATTTATAACTAAATTAAATATAATTGGCAATTTTAGCAAAATTTTCTACTGAAGAAGATTTTCAAATTACCAGAGGTTTCAATTTCACAATTATGACAAAGGATTTCAATTCAATCCTACAAAGATTTTCTAAATTATTTTTTTTTTCCTCAGGGATTTTCTATTGTTTAAAAAAAAATTCCCTACAGAAGCTTTACAAATTTACAAAATAATAAAGTGCTACAAATAAGATTTTCCCCAATTTTAACAAGAAGATTTTTGAATCTATTCCTACAGAGACTTATAAAATTCTCTATTGTTAAAAAAAAAAAATTCACAGAGGCTCTTAGATTTCACTATAAAATATTCTACAAAAACACTAAAATATACATGAGAAGCCTTACAATTTTACAAATTAAAATTAAGTTTCTACAGCATTAATGAATACTCTTCTACAGACAATCTTTCATTTTTTGCAAAATACACAAAGCTTCTACAAAAACACAAAATCTTCTTGCACAAGCAATCTTTCTAAATTAATAAAATAAATAAAACAATTAAAGAACTGTTATCCAGAAGCTTGAAGAAATGAAATTTGAAGTAGAACCTCACCTTCAAAATTCAATTTCCAAAGCCTTTTTCAAAATCACCACTTCTAGAAAGATGCAAATAATACAAAACCAAGAACTTCCTGAGAACCTTTTTCAATTTTCAACAACCCATTTCTCAAAATATCCCTCTTTCCATTTCCGTGAAGTAACTTCTTACCTCTTCCAGTTAATGCCAATTATTCTCTCCGAGAATAAGAGTGTTTAATATGTTTTTCTCAACACTTGTCAAAATTAAAATATCTTTCTCAACAACACAATATTTACCAGTCATTTTTGTATTTTAATAATTCAAACCACATTTAAATCTCAAAATAATTTAATCAATTAATCTATTCACTTAATAAATAAATTTAATCAATTAATTTATTTACTTAATAAAATAAATTTAATCATGAGGATTAAATTACTTTACCAAATAAATTAAATAAAAAGCTTTTAACAACATTAATATAAAATAAATAAATAATCATTTAAAACATTTAATCATTAATTTTCCATAAAGAAAACCTTGCAAGATAAATAAATATCAAAGCAAACATGGATAACATGACCACAAGACATACCAAACATGGACTGATGACACACTGTGGCTAGGATTGTGGTTTGACAAGGGAAACCTCCTTACTATCTCCCAATCAATAATACCATTGGGAAATGGACACGTTCAGACCTGTGAAGCCAGATGGAGATGATGTCTTGTACTTGCAATCTTTCAATCAAGACGAATGTTGCACACACACAGACATATCATGAACAATCACACCATGAAGAGAAAATCGTGGAATCACAGGACACTCGCAAGCGAGTGATGTAATCTCGTTCTCTTTACCAATACAATGTCACATCAAGACTGACAAAATTAAATATCAATTAACTAAAAATGAGCATATATAACAATATCAACTCAAATAAACAACTATGCTAATCTAAAAGCATGTCATAAATAATCATCATCCATATAGTGTATCATCACATCATAAAATAAAAACCATAATCGCTCCACTGTCAATGATCAAATAACACAACATAGTATCAAGGTCTAGCAAAGTAAACACACTGTCAGAAAACATAAAGCAAATTAGAGGGGTCACTACCCCAGGTTATCAACTACAAATTGTAAATTTTTTCTTTAAGATCATTGACTTCTATTTAAAATTATTAAATATCAATCGAAAAGTTCACATATTTATAGCATACAGAGTCATGAACTCTAAAAAAGTGAAAGATTTTCCTTGTAAATTTTTGTAGCAACCTTGTAGGGTAGAAATGCTCCCTACACAACAAAAATTCTTTTCTTATAAAATCCCTCCAACAACTTCTAAATTCATTGCAAAAGATTTCCCTAACCTAGACAACCAAAATTTAGTTTCATATTCCACAATCATCAAGTGTACATGTGTTATTTCTTTGGTGACTAATATTGAGCATTTCCATTTGTATTTCCTAATTTTATGATGTATGAATTGTTTCCTAACTCATTAGGCTAGTTGTCTATAGATTAGAAAAATAGATTATCTATGTTAAGCTTAATATCCAATTTATCTTAGCAAAGAAATATAAAATCATTAAGGGTAGCATATTCTTGTCTTTCAAAAATATTTCTAAAATGTGATAAGGGGAGGGGATACATGAGCATGCAAATGGTTATAGCCATTGGTGGGAGATCACGACCCTAGGATTGAGGTCTAGTTTAAAATCAAACTGTCTTAGTTTAGATCGTATATTCTCTGTCTCCACATGATTTTAAGGATATTGTTTGTTTTGGGCAATAGAAAAAGGCATAGTTACAACAAAATTTCCTTGAATAAGGAATGTGTTAACTGCATTTTCTAAAAAGGAATGATTGGTAAACATAACATACTTTCCTTATTTACGTAGTAATGTCTTTGGTGTGTTGTGAGCTATGACCTTGATTTTATTACATGGAATGTGACCTTGGGATTGAGGTCTATTTTAAAATCAAATGGTCTTAGTTTAGATCGTATATTCTCCGTCTCCACATAATTTTAAGGATATTTTCTATTTTGGGCAATAGAAAAAGGTGTAGTTACAATAGAATTTCCTTGAATAAGGAATGTGTTGCCTACATTTTGTAACAAGTAATGATTGGTAAACATAGTTTCCTTATTTACGTGGTAGGTAATTCCTTTGGTGTGTTGTGAGCTGTGACCTTGGGATTGAGGTCTATTTTAAAATCAAATGGTCTTAGTTTAGATCATATATTCTCTGTCTCCACATGATTTTAAGTATATTTTCTATTTTGGGCAATAGAAAAAGGCGCAGTTACAATAGACTTTCCTTGAATAAGGAATGCATTTATTACTTTTCTGACAAGTAATGATTGGTAAACATAGTTTCCTTATTTATGTGGTAGGTAATTCCTTTGGTGTGTTTTGAGCTGTGACCTCTGAATAAGGATTGATTTTATTACTTGCTTACAAGTAATGATGTTGTACATTGTGCAATAACTTTGCACCTTGACCCGGTGAAGACTACCTTTTCTGTTTATAGACTTTTAATTAATGTTGCAGGTGTCCATAAAAAATAAAATGCTGAAATCCTATAATATGATTTATAGATTGAAAATTTTAACCTCCCATTGGTTTGACCACTCCTTGAACTGGGCAATGATTTGTTCATTAGAATCAAAACCATAAAAGGAGATTTTAACCATGGATTATATATTTCATAATTCATAAGACCAATAAAGGTGTGATGTGTGCTAATTTAATTAGTAAGCATAAGGATTTTGTTGAGTTGGTAATTTACGAGTGACCAAAAACATTTTTTTTCTTTCTTTCTTTTTTGTTGCAACATAAAGAGGGAGTAATGGGTCAAGTAATCATGTACTGCATTTTGTTCATTTTGCATGAGCCACTAAACATGCTTAATAAGTGCTAATAGCTGGGAAATTACAATCCAACTCTGTTTATTATGCCCCCTTTTCTTATCTTCCACCATGTTAGTGGAAAGAGCAACCAATATTATGGCGGCAATGGTTATCCAGCCCCATAAATGCATCGAGGCATGGATGCATGAAGCATGGATGTGCATTCCTCATTTTTCATGCCACAGTCCTTGTTTCACTCCTGTCAAACTTATGGTTAGACTTCTGTGCAAACTATCTATTTCCCCTCTCTTTTTTTTTCTACACATGTATTTACCGTTTCATTGCACAACCGCTTATCTGATTAATAAAGTTATTCTTTTCTTAAACATTTCATTGTTTTAAAAATATATGTATAATTTTTTTTAAAGCAAGGGCAAGAAGCCCATATATTTATATATATTTATAATATAAGGAAACTATACATAGAAGATATGTCCCTGAATCCCAAATAGTTTGAACATAACAGTGAATTGCACAGGGAATGCAAAATTTTGAGGCAATGCTACCTAGAACTACTTAAAAGCTTTGAAACGTTCAAGCCACCCATAGATAAACATTACAATAATCCTAGACATAGTCAAAAGATTGCAAAAAATTCCATAAACCAAAACTAACTATTCCTCCATTGGAACTAACTGATGATATAAAATATATGTATAATTTAATAAGTTTAATAATTAAAATATTTTATATTTTATAGTATTAATTTGAGTAATTATTATTTAATTTTATTTTTGAAATATAAGTTTATTATTTATTTTCAAATCTATTTTTATTATAAATTAAAAGTATATAAAAGTAAACATATGATTGAATAAAAATAGAGGTAGATATTTTAAATATTTTGACATGTCTATTTAAGATTTTTAATATTTCTGTCAAAACATTTAATACATTTTATGTGGTTATTATAAATTTAATTAATTATTATTTTTGAAAAAAATATTAAGCATATTTAAATAATTGATGATCAAGAGCATTAAATATATGAATCAAGATCATACATTTTATAATGGTAAAATTTATATATCTTATATTTTTTTGTAGTGTGCACAATGTATAGAGTATTTATGGTTAAGTAATTCTAAACTAGAAGTAAAATGTAAATTTGTGGCAACTTATTATAGATAATGCTAATTGCCAAATTAAATTATCAATCTAAAATAGATATTAAAAATGTTTGATAAAAATTATCAATCTAAAATAGATTTTTAATATTTTAATATATTTGTCCATTTTTTCTAAGCTTATAGTTTAAAAATTTATAAAAGACTATGAATTTTGTCCTTCCAAATTTTTAAGGCATAATCATATAAAATTTTGACAAGGGATTAACCCTAGCAAGTGATAAGAGGATACCATAAAACAGGATTTTGGTTTATATAAAACTTATTCATAAAATCATTACATGGCCTGATAGCTTCACAAGCCTACCAAATTCTTTTAGGAACAAAGGTACAATAACTTTTTATAGGTTCTTCATGATAATAATGGAATGAAAATTGAATCTTTACTTAAGTTTTCATTAAAAAAAAGCACTAGAAATAATAAAATGTTGGAAAAGGGTTTTTCAAAATCCATTATCATCCAAGACTTGATTATATTTTGGTAACATGTAATTTCTTTAAAATAAAAAAGAAAATTAATAAATAGTAAGATACAATAAAAATATTATTTTAAAAAATGATAAAAATATTATTTTAAAAAATGATAAAAATATTTTTTAATTTAAAAGTATATATAGAATATAAATAGAATTTTACAAATCATGATTTTACATCATGTGACAAATTATTATACAATTGATAAAATATATTTAAATATTTAAAATCACCAATTTTAATGATCTAATAATACTAAAAATTAAAACAAAGTAATATACATGATTAATTACTAAACATAAAAAAGTAATCAATAAATAATTCTTATATAAACATTATAAATGATTTAAACTTTTCAAATAAATAATTTTCATAAAAATGAATGAATTTATAAAATAAATTAATGCAAAATATTAGAAGAAAATCTATTCTTTCCACTTTTTTGAAATAGTATATAGACTTTGTCTATTGATATTATAATAAAAATAAATTTTTAATGAAAAATTATCTTACTATTTATTAATGTTCTTTTTTAATTTAAAAAAATTACATGTTACCAAAATATAATCAAGTTTTGCATGGTAATGGATTTTGAAAAAACTTCTCCAACATTTTATTATTTATAGTGCTTTTTTTTAATGAAAACTTAAGTAAAGATAAAGAAAATATTATTTTAAAAAAAATGAAAACTTAAGTAAAGATAAAGAAAAAATTATTTTAAAAAAATGATAAAAATATTTTTTAATGCAAAAGTATATATAGAATATAAATAAAATTTTACAAATCATTATTTTACATCATGTTACAAATTTTTATACAATTGGTAAAATATATTTAAATATTTAAAATTACCAATTTTAATGATCTAATAATACTAAAAATTAAAACATAGTATAATATATCATTAATTACTAAACATAAAAAACTAATCCATAAATAATTCTTATATAAACGTTATAAATTATTTAATAAATAATTTTGATAAAAAAGAATGAATTTATATAATAAATTAATGCAAAATGTTAGAAGAAAATCTATTCTTTCCACTTCTTTGAAATAGTATAAAAAACTTTATCTATAGATATTATAATAAAATATTATTTTTTAAAAATGATAAAAATATTTTTTAATTCAAAAGTATATATAAAATATAAATAAAATTTTACAAATCATGATTTTATATCATGTGACAAATTATTATACAATTGGTAAAATATATTTAAATATTTAAAATTACTAATTTTAATGATCTAATAGTAATAAAAATTTAAAACATAGTGTAATATATCATTAATTACTAAACATAAAAAACTAATCCATAAATAATTCTTATATAGACACTATAAATGATATAAAATTTTCAAATAAATATAATTTTTTTAAATAATGATTTTTTTTTTTAATTCAAAAGTATATATATAGAATATAAATAAAATTTTACAAATCATGATTTTACATCATGTTACAAATTATTATAAAATTGGTAAAATATATTTAAATATTTAAAATTACCAATTTTAATGATCTAATAATAATTAAAAATTAAAACATAGTATAATAGATTATTAATTATTAAGCATGAAAACTAATCCATAAATAATTCTAATATAAACATTATAAATTATCTAAACTTTTCAAATAAATATTTTTCATAAAAAAGATTGAATTTATATAATAAATTAATGCAAAATGCTAGAAGAAAATCTATTATTTCCACTTCTTTGAAATAGTATACAAACTTTGTGTATTGATATTATAATAAAATATTATTTCAAAAAAAGATAAAAATATTTTTTTATTCAAAAGTATATATAAAACATAAATAAAATTTTAAAAATCATGATTTTGCATCATGTGAAAAAAATAATTAAGTAATTTGTAAAATATATTTAAATTTTTAAAATTATCAATTTTAATGATCTAATAATACTAAAAAATTAAAACATAGTGTAATATATCATTAATTACAAACATAAAAAGCTAATCCATAAATAATTTTATATAAACATAATAAATGACCTAAACTTTTCAAATAAATAATTTTTCATACCAACATCACAACTTACCACACACATCCTTATGCTTACTACTAAATTAGCACACATCACAACTTTATTGGTATTATGAATTTTGCAATATATAATCCATGTAGGTTAAAACTCTTTATGGTTCTAATTCGTATTAAGAAATCATCAGCTTCAGCTCAAGGAGTGGTCAAACCAATGGAGATTAAAATTTTCAATCTATAAATCATATTATGGGATTTCCACATTTTATATTTTATGGACATCAGAATATTAATTAAAATTCTATAAACAAAAAGTTGGTCTTCACTAGGCCAAGGAGCAAAGTCATTGCTAACGCATAACATTATTACTTGTAATAAAATCAATCCTATTTAGGAGGTCATAGTCGTGAACAAACCAAAGGCATTACCTACTATGTAAATAAGGAAACTATGTTTACCAATCATTACTTATCATAAAAGTAATAAATATATTCCTTATTCAAAGAAAGTCTCATAACCACGCCTTTTCTATTAACAAAACAAAAACATCCTAAAATCATGTGGGAGACAGAGAAATATACACTAAACTAAAGACACCATTTTAAAAATAGACCTCAACCTGTGGTTGTATTCCATGTAATAAAATCAAGGTCACAACTCACAACACACCAAAGGCATTACTATGTAAATAAGGAAAGCATGTTATGTTTACCAATAATTACTTGTCAGAAAATGCTGGCAACACATTCCTTATTCAAAGAAAGTATGTTGTAACTGCGCCTTTTTCTATTGCCCAAAACAAGAAATATCCTTAAAATCATGTGGAGATAGAGAATATATGATCTAAACTAAGACCATTTGATTTTAAAATAGACCTCAATCCCAGGGTCACATTCCATGTAATATTTAATCAAGGTCACAACTCACAACATGTTCCAAATTATTATAAAATTGGTAAAATATATTTAAATATTTAAAATTACCAATTAATGATCTAATAGTACTAAAAAATTAAAAACATAGTATAATAGATTATTAATTATTAAGCATGAAAACTAATCCATAAATAATTCTTATATAAACATTATAAATTATCTAAACTTTTCAAATAAATAACTTTTATAAAAAAGAATGAATTTATATAATAAATTAATGCAAAATATTAGAAGAAAAACTATTGTTTCCTCTTCTTTGAAATAGTATACAAACTTTTTCTATCGATATTATATCAAAATATTATTTTTAAAAAATGATAAAAATATTCTTTAATTCAAAAGTATATATAAAATAAAAATAAAATTTTACAAATCATGATTTTACATTATTTGACAAATTATTATACAATTGATCAAATATATTTAAATATTTAAAATTACCAATTTTAATGATCTAATAATACTAAAAAATTAAACATAATGTAATATATCATTAATTACTAAACATAAAAACTAATCCATAAATAATTCTTATATAAACATAATAAATGACCTAAACTTCTTTTCAAATAAATAATTTTCATAACAACATCACAAATTATAGTTACACATCCTTATGCTTACTAATTAAAATTTAATTTTACTAACTCAACAAAAATCCCTTTATGCTTCATAATTTTCAAGTAAATTAACGACTAACAAAATCCTTATGCTTACTAATTAAATTACCACATCACAACTTTATTGGTCTTATGAATTATATAATATATAATCCATGGTTAAAATCCCTTTTATGGTTCTAATTGATGAACAAATCACGTCTACCAAGGAGTAATAAACCAATGGGAGGTTAAAATTTTCAATCTATAAATCATATTATGGATTTCAACATTTTTTATATTTTATGGACACTTGTACACATTAATTAAAATTCTATAAACAAAAAGGTGGTCTTCATCGGGCCAAGGAGCAAAGTCATCATAAGAACAGACAACATCATTAATATTTGTAATAAAATTTAATCCTTATTTAAAGCTATCAATAGCTCTAACAAAACCAAAAGGCATTACCTACTTCACGTGAATAAGGAAACTATATTTACCAATCATTACGGTCGAAAAAGTAATAAATGTATTCCTTATTCAAGGAAAGTCTGTTGTAACTATGCCTTTTTCTATTGCCCAAAACAAAAAATATCCTTAAAATCATGTGGAGACAGAGAATATACGATATAAACTAAGACCATTTAATTTTAAAATAGACCTCAATCCTAGGGTTGTATTCCATGTAATAAAACCAAGGTCATAGCTCACAACACACCAAAGGCATTACTATATAAATAAGGAAAGCATGTTATGTTTACCAATCATTACTTGTCAGAAAATGTAGGCAACACATTCCTTATTCAAGGAAAGTCTATTGTAACTGCACCTTTTTCTATTGCCTAAAACAAAAAATATCCTTAAAATCATGTGGAGATAGAGAATATACAATCTAAACTATGACCATTTGATTTTAAAATAGACCTCAATCTCACATTCCGTGTAATATTTAATCAAGGTCACAACTCACAACATGTTACAAATTATTATAAAATTGGTAAAATATATTTAAATATTTAAAATTACCAATTTTAATGATCTAATAATACTAAAAATTAAAACATAGTATAATAGATTATTAATTATTAAGCATGAAAAACTAATCCATAAATAATTCTGATATAAACATTATAAATTATCTAAACTTTTCAAATAAATATTTTTCATAAAAAAGATTGAATTTATATAATAAATTAATGCAAAATGCTAGAAAAAAATCTATTATTTCAACTTCTTTGAAATAGTATACAAACTTTGTGTATTGATATTATAGTAAAATATTATTTAAAAAAAATATAATTTTTTTTTTAATTCAAAAGTATATATAAAATATAAATAAAATTTTACAAATCATGATTTTACGTCATGTGAAAAATTATTATACAATTGGTAAAATATATTTAAATATTTAAAATTACCAATTTTAATGATCTAATAATACTAAAAAAATTAACACATAATGTAATATATAATTAATTACTAAACATAAAAAACTAATCCATAAATAATTCTTATATAAACATTATAAATGACCTAAACTTTTCAAATAAATAATTTTCATACCAACATCACAACTTAGCACACATCCTTATGCTTACTAATTGAATTAAATTACCAACTCAACAAAATCCTTATGCTTCATAATTTTCAAGTAAATTACCGACTCAACAAAATCCTTATGCTTACTAATTAAATTAGCACACATCACAACTTTATTGGTCTTATGAATTATGCAATATATAATCCATGGTTAAAATCCCCTTTTATGGTTCTAATTCTAATGAACAAATCATTGCCCAGTTCAAGGAGTGGTCAAACCAATGGGAGGTTAAAATTTTCAATCTATAAATCATATTATGGGATTTCAACATTTTATATTTTATGGACACTTGTAACATTAATTAAAATTCTATAAACAAAAAAGGTGGTCTTCACTGGGCCAAGGAGCAAAGTCATTGCGCAGCGTACAACATCATTACTTGTAATAAAATCAATCCTTATTTAGAGGTCATAGCTCAGAACAAACCAAAGGCATTACCTACTATGTAAATAAGGAAAATATGTTTACCAATCATTACTTATCATAAAAGTAATAAATGTATTCCTTATTCAAGGAAAGTCTGTTGTA
>VDFB02263872.1:0-25198 GCA_007258455.2 Sequoia sempervirens
TCATACAAATGTACTAACATCTCTTGATCAGACTCCAGCTAACAGTGCTCAGAACATAATCAGCTACAGAAACATGTGTGTGTTTTTATGATAATGCCCACCATGAAACCTTTAAGATTAATATCACGACCTTCGAAGCAATTTTTATTGAGATCATGTATGAGTTCTGAAGGCTCAGTAACATATTTCTCTCCATTGCTTTACTGTTCTTTCCTTCATAACTATTGTCCTGAAGTTGGATACCCTGTCAAGCTTCCCCTGTATATATTTATCCCTCAATAGATCCAAAACAATTCTGCTACTTTGCACTCCCTCTTGCCTCAGCTATCCCACAGGTGATGATTTTATCCCTTCCATATTGCTGACTGCCTCTGAAACCAAATGATCAAAACTCCGGCTGCCAAAGAAGCTTGTAAACTGTTACGCAAAACCTTAGAATGCAGGCAAACCCTAATAGTTGGACTTGTCGTATTGAAACTCAAACACAACAGGATAACTTCCCTCCAAGCTACCTGTGCGTGGAGTAAGCCAAGTCAATAAATTTTCAAATTTTAACAAGTGACAAAACCTCCCTTCAAGTCATTCGCAAATATTGCATTATAATAAGGCCTTTTGAATGTGTTTCACAAGTTAAGATGCAACTTATCTCTCAAAAATAGATAGAACACTTTTAATAACCCTTTTGGGTTCCAAGTACACTTCTTTCAGATTCCCCTAACAAGAATACAACCCTAAACAGATTGTCATGATCAATTTGTTTCAAAAGCTAAGTTGACGGAAGGGATAAAATAGATTAACAGTTATCATTTCCCACCCAAGTCCCATTCAGATTAAGAATTTAGTTTAAGTAAAACATGCCAAGCAATCTTTAGTAGGAAGAAGAAGAAAAAAAATAACTGGTAGAGATTTTTTTATGTTTATGTTTACTTAAGTAAACTCATTTATGATAGATAGATTGCTAGTTGAATGCTAAGATATATAATTGAAAAGGCTTTCCTACATTTAAATTATGTAGGCTATCTATTTTCTATCTATATTTGTAGTGAACATGATGTGGATCTTAACTTTCATTATTTATTCCTTTCCTCATTCTCAAAAGAAATTCTCTCTAAACAACGAACACTCATTCTAATGTCCAAAAATTATTTAATTCTTTAATTTTTTAATTTTGTCATATCATTTCACAAAAAAATCTATTTGAGTAGACATAAACACAGTCACAACATATAGACATTATCACAATTAGGTTGGTGTCCATTTACTACACTCTTGTCCATCTTTTATTTTCACCCAAAAATAAAAATTCTATATTTTCTACTCAACTTTCAAATAGTATATAAGTATAAATCATTTTTGTTGTTCTTTGATAGAAAATGTTATACTTCCTTCTTTAACTATCCCTTCAACATACATTATCTCTTATGGGAACCCTCATCTAAACATATCCATGCATTTTCCTTTCTCTTCCTTCTTTCATTACCCTTCCTTCCGTCGTCCATTGTCATCTACCCCACATGATGTGCAACTCTACAAGTCTCACAATGATTACTAATTTGATAACAAACCCTTATTAGATGATGCTAAGTTTGTCACTCACTAAAATTGATCTCACCTTGTCTCTCCTCCAAGGTAGCCTACCTAATAATGTCACCTAATCCTAAATCTCTTTAGTCACATACTCCTTAACAAATATCATCATCTGTCTCGAGGGGCTTGAGATATTACAAGTTATATGATATATTATCCACACTCACATCCCTTTCTAGTTTAGTTCTCCTACCTTCATCCCTCTCTTCTAGCTAACCTCTTTTCTTTTTCCTACTATTTGATATTCCTTCACCTAAATTTCCATTCCCACTCCACATCCAACCCACATTCCTACCATGTATGTCTCTCTCTTTATTCCTCCTTTTAACTATGAGCATGTCCCCTTAGGAAATTACTTTACCTCCTACCCCTTTATTTCGCCCTTTCAACTCTTACCATTCACTTATCTTGGTTGATCTTGTCTTACCAATATTTTCACTCTCTCTACTATCCTACAATTAACCTCACAACTCTTGCCACACTCTTATCAAAAAATAAAAAAATAAAATCTCCTACCCTCAATGTCCCAATCTATGCCCCTAACCCTATGATTTACCACCTACTTCAACAAATGTCAACAATACAATGCTTGTTATATATTCTCCCATCATCTTGTACGTTAGGGGATGGAACATTAAACCTCCTCCACAACATAATATGTTTGGCTATAATAAATCACTCACAAGAACCATAGCTCATCATTCTTAACATTGACATACATGTATAATTGGATAATCAATGCTAAGATACATGTTGAATCCTTTATATATCAATGTGTGTTGATTATACTTTGATGATCAATTCATAGCTAACCTTTTTCTCTATTCATTAATGAAAAATACTTAAAATGGTTCTATTCTTTATCTACCTATTCTATGGATTCCTTCCTCTATCTCACTTATCTTTTCAAGGAACACATTCAAGTCAACATAGGATTGCAAGTCAGTTTCATCAATGTTATAGATTGCAATCAAGGCACAAATAAGGAAGTGGTGGATTTTATCTTCTATTATCAATGAATTCTTTCATATATCTCCTTTCTTCTTCTCAAATCTAATATTGAGAGGTTTTTTATTAGGAATATTTTCCCAAAGCTTCACAATGAAAATATCTTGCAGAAATATCCAACTTATATAATTCGTTGTACCACCTTGTATGATTATACATAGGTGACAGATCATTTTAAGGTCATATCCTCTTTGACCTCTAATGCGTTGGTTTCTTTTGCCTCATCCTCTTCTCAAGAAACCAATAAATATACAAAGAACATCAATAACACAATTTTATCCTTAACCCAACTCTATTCAAATAATTAAGTTTAAATTAACTAAAACTACCTCATTCATCCTCCTCCTCATCTAAACTCACTATCTCCCTTTTTTCGCAAACTAACTCTAATTGGATGAAGCTAGAAAAATTCCCAATACAATCTTTCATGCTTTTCTTTCCAATAACTTTATCCAACTTCATCCTATCTAACCCTTGAATCCTAACCTCTTCTTATTCTTCCAAATTTACCAATTTTTTTGGTCTATAGAACTATTTTTCTATGAAACATGGCTTATTATCATCCTCTCTTTATTTTTTCTTAATTAGATCTTTGAACTTGCTTATCACCAAATGATGTTTCCCCTTACCTAATTTTTTTTTTTTCTTCACTTTCATAAAATTCTTCAAGGACATGATTCTATTAATCCAACCTCACGTAATTATTGAAGTTGTTTTTCTCTTTTTCTTAAGTTTCTAAATGGCTTTTATCTTGAGTTTTACCTTTTTCCTTTGTATTAGTTTTCCAATTTCTCCTTTTTCAATCAGGTTTCTTCTATTCTATATTTGTTTTGTATGTTTAATTTCTTACATTGTCTAACATTTTCTTCTCTACTTCAGTTTTTCATTACTACTTTGTTCATCATATGTTACATTTAGACTAGAAAACTATTTACTTTTTTATTATGATTCCAACACATTCTTATAGAAATATTAAATTTGGGACAATTAGAAATGTCATGTGATTTATCACCACAAAAATCATGTTTGGAATTTCCTCCTATTTTTCTTTTGTACTCATTAGCATAATGTTCTAGTTTATCATAGTTGTGACATGTTGGCCTTTTGGTCCTTCCTCTTTATTTGGTACCTTCATTATTATTGTGGTAGCCTCTCCTACCACCTCCTTCTTAATAGTTATCATGGTAGCTCATGGAGGGTTTTGCATCTTGAATTTGTGGCACCACATTATGTATATTGTTAAGTGGTATTATACTTGCTCTCAATTGAAGTTCCCATTAGTCATGTGCCAAATAAGCATTCAATTCTCTTATAGCTAAACCCTATGCTCTATCCATACCCATATCAAAAAAAATGCTTCCCTAGTCAATCTATGAAACATTGGTTTATATTCATCTTCTTCATGAAGTAACATTGGACACCTATTTGTGTCATGCATGTCCCACTTTATCTTTATAGTATATGTACTCACTATCTTTCTAGGGGATTTATCAAGTTCATCTCTTAGTGTGGTAGGCCTCTTGGTGCCTTTAATTATCAAATGCTCATTTCTTAGATGTTCCTCTCTATTACAATTTTAAACTAGATTTTACTTCTAGGAGGGGAAGAAGTTTCAGCCTTCCAACCTTTTATTAGAATTTCTTACTTCAACGTTATGTTTTCCAACTTTAATTTGAAATTATCAATCTCATCTTTTCCTACTGAATCATTCTCCTATATCTTTGACTAGGACTCTATTCTAGTGATCAATTCTACTAATCCTTATGCAAAGAGGAAATCTTCTCATCCACTTCTACTATTATGTTAGGGGTTAACCCTAGAATAAATCACTCAATTCATACCTCTTATATCAAGGCTTCTTCTATTTTTCTAACCACACTTTTAAATCATTATTCATAATATTTTACTAATTCCTCAGTTTTTGTCATCTTTCATATTCTTTTTTTTTGTTCATGCATTAGGTGAATGGAAATTTCTTGAAAATAAGTCACTCAATTTTTTCTTTTTTTCTTTTTTTTTTATCATGCTTAGGAAAAAAATAATGTACCTTCTTGATGTCTCATCATTGAAGGTCTCCACAAAATTATATAATTGGTCGAGTCATTATTAATGCCAACCCCACTCCGATGAAATTCCAAGGTAAAGAGATGTTTGCTAGTATCCTTGGTGTATTTACCAAAAATAGGGAGCTTAATCATATGAAATATTGTGTGCATTTATACAATGAGTATAGTTGTTACTAGATTAGTAAAATTTATAATTTATGTGATATACATCTTATTAAGGATACCTCTAGAAACATGATCTTTGAATTAAGTGATCCTGTAATGAGGGAGATAAGTTTCATTCTCAATAATTAAATTTTAATCATCTATTATTTATTGATTATGTCATATTGTACCATCATGAAGATAAATTTCTAGCCTTGAGGATATGATAGTAATCTAGTATTATGGAGCTACGATTTGAGACCAAATATGATGGAATCATTTCTAAGTATATGATATATTTGATCTTACCTTGATACATTTTTGAAATAAAATTACAAGAAAATTTTGTAGCAATGCTCCTTTATTTTGTGTAGTTGGCAACACATCCATTTATGCTAATTGAATGGTGATGTCACCAAGGAGAAATTTATGGGGTTTAAATAAAATGAAAATTTTACTAGTGAGATAAATAAGAATCAATTTATTACTTTGGTTATCAAGTGTACTCTAAGGATTTACTCATTCCAAAAGAGGTGGGAATTATTTTGTCCAAAAATAATCTTATTCTTTTTATAATTTATTTATTTTGTGCAAAAATAATCTTATTTTTATCCTCTAGTGTTAGGCTATAGCTTTTGTTTGATCTGGGTTTCAATGTCAGACAGTCAGAAATAAGATCTATAGGTGAAATTCCGTGAATTGATAACAATGTTGACAACTTTGAAAAAAAATATAATTTTTATCTTCAAGAGATCTTTAATGCTTCTTCAACCTAAGATCTGCAATAGAAGCACAAGAGGAAAAATTTGTTTGTTTTTGGTGAATGGGGGTTTGTCTTGGTCAAACCTTGTTTGGGTAATTAAACCTTAAATTGAAATAATGAAACATGAAGGAATGATAAATGAATAATGCTATGTTGCAACTCACCAAACCCTTGAGTAAACCTTTGGAGGACCGAAATGTTAATCTTGATCTTGCATGAAATGGATTCAATGGATGTGGATCTTAATACTTGAATCTTGATTTAAATGTTGACTTGGATCTTTGAAACCTACATCACAATGTTAGCTCCAAAAACATTCATGATTGCAAAAGACTTTGACATGATGCTTGAGATCTTGAATGCTGCAATAAGTCATTGATAAATCTGCTC
Source organism: Sequoia sempervirens (assembly GCA_007258455.2). Lineage (NCBI taxonomy): Eukaryota > Viridiplantae > Streptophyta > Pinopsida > Cupressales > Cupressaceae > Sequoia > Sequoia sempervirens. The sequence goes on from VDFB02263872.1 coordinate 5,959, forward strand.
TTGAATGCCCTTGATCATAATCTTTGCTCTTGTGAAGTCTCATAAAAATTCTAGGATTTGAATTGATAAAATAACCTTGTATTTATAGATATCTATCCTTAGTTTCCCGAAAATAAACCATTACAAGCCAACATTGAAATTTGAATTCGGGGACATTAAAATACTGCCAAAAAGCATACATTAAATTTGGTTTCAAAGGCCTAGGGAGGACCCATTTTCCCATGGGCGAATGGGTCCCTTGTCCCTATTCTTGGAACACACATTGCTCAAGGTAATTAGTTATGTATTGGCATTAATTATTGACAGGTTTCCCCTTCAGAAAATGTAATTTATTAGGCTTGTAGATGTAAAAGAGGGCTTATTAAGGCATAATTAAGTCCAATTTAATTGAGGGGACCCAAATAAAGTGTGAAAATTCAAAGCGTACATTTTTCTACACTACATTTAGCCCCCACTTTAGTGAGAGGATGACCTTGTGTCAAACTCACACTAAAGTAGGCAATCAAGAGAGGTCTAATTGTAAAATTGTTGGAGAGATAAGATGTCAAAGGTCAAGGAGGATGATCAAGCCCCCAAGATATAAGATCTCACGAAAAACCAACAAAGGGAGACACATGCCTATGTTAAATATGCAACAACAATGACAAGATACTCGATCATGCAATGTCAAATATTTAAAGAAAAAAAAAGAAAAAGGGGTGGATCAAGCCTGGACTATCTGTCCATCTGGTATGGATTGAGCCCTAGCCGTTTGTCCAAAAAATGATTACAAGTAGAAACATGTTGTCCACTATGCAAACAACATGCACTCACACAGGCTAGTAAAATATGTTGTCCACTAGGTGAGCCCAAGAAGTGGTCAACTAACCATATCAAAGTTACACCTCCCGATAACTTTGACAAGGTGCCACATAATATAAACTTTGAGCTTCATAAGGCTAGAAAGCTGCATTATGCTAGACACTCATGAACAAACACGACTACACTGGCAAGCAAGGTGCGTTATGCTTGGTGGTCGTGAAAAAGGGTTGTAACTTCGAGCTTCACAAGGCAAGCAAGTTGCATTATGCTAGACACTCGTGAACAAAAACAGCCCCACTGGCAAGCAAGGTGTGTTATGCTTGGTGGCCATTTTGGAAATAAAAACACTAACATGGGGTTTAACAAATGAAACCCCCTAAATGGAACAACCCTTCTTCTCTCTTTGAATGTGAAGGTTTTAGGTTTGAAAAGGATTGAATGAACTTTGAAGATCAATTGTTCATATTTGTAATCAAAACCCTACATCTTCAATACTCACAAAAACTCAAACACAAAATTATCTAATAGTGATCAGACAAGTTTGTAGATGGAAAACATAAGATCTGACCCGACTCCTAAGGACTACAAAAATAGATCTGAGAGCCCTATACAAGGACCTAGTCACCCTGAGTGACTTAGTCCTCCATTTTCAACTTCAATTTTTAATCATAGGTGCACAATGTCATGCTCTATCCATTTCAACTGTCTAAATCTGTCTGTGACTTTCTATCTTGGTTGTATTTGCATCATTAGTCTAGTCATTGGATTACATTTCATCCTTAATCTCATTTCAGATTTAGTCAAGGGCAGGTTGAATCACATTCCAGGTTGCAATTCAATCATGTAACTTGTCCAAATACATTAAACCTTCATAATCATTATCATACATTTTCTTTCTCTAATGAAACCCATGAAAAAGGAGTGAACCCCAAAAAGAGAAATCACACTCTTTTCATTTTGATCAAAGAGACCCTCATATTTTCCCCCTTTCCTTAGGTTTCATTTTGGTGAACCTAACCTATTAAAATTATATACCTTCTAAGATTAAAACCTAGATCTAGGGTTAGTATTGCATTAACTAGCATCATTCAATTAGGCTTTCACTTTTGCATCATAAAAGGCTTAAAAATTCAAAAAAATGCATATATCATATTGCATTATAGGTTACCATAGGTTTTTATTTTAATCATTATAGGTCATATCTATATTCTAATTTCATCCACAAATCTGCATTAGGTCATTTAAAACAAACTTGAAAGTGTTCATTGCATCTTGCATATAGCTCAAAAAGTGAAAAAAATTGCATTGTTTTGTTTCAAAAATGCATTAACATCATCATTTTCAAAATTTGGCATATTAAACATCAGTCAACTATTGCATCATGAATCTAGAAATTGCATTTATAATTGTCTTTTATTGCCTAAACAATTTAAAATTGTTGCACAATTGCATTCTTGCATTACATAATCTTAAATTGAGAAAATTATGGGAAAATATTCATTGCCAAACCTATCTGCACATAGACATGAGAACCTTAAACAAAATTACATACAAGTCCCATTTGGAGAGATTCAACCAATTCTTCCCGCTAGGGATGGACACATCAACAGGACAGAGTGAAGACATGGAAGAGTAAAGAGTTGCATTTCAATCGGTCTTCAACAACCATGTATAAACATTTGTTGCATGGGCTTGTTAGACATAGAATGCTAGAAGTGTCCTATCACCTACAGGAAGCAATTTTATGAATATAATCTCCCATACACTAACTTGAATGCTTCAAAGATTTGCAACAACTTTTTGAGTGGTTATCAACTTTTGTAATAACTTTTTGTCCTATGGAAATGGTGCTACCACCTAGATTTGTGTCTTCTATTGACTAGGTAGTTGAATGAGGATTTTTCTTGTTGCTTCCCTTGTGTTGAGGTGTGTTAGGACATATTTGGGTCTTAAATAAATATTTATATGGGTATCCTTCATTCCTATCCACTGCGAGAATGTTTGGGTGCTGACCTAATTTGAAATTGAAAATGTATATATGTGTTGCCAACCTTGGAGAAGGTTTTCAAGGTTGAGGATGATATAAGAGTGGGGTTGTTGGAAGATCTTAAGATAGATGCGAGTGATTTTTGTGGTGCGAATTGAAGAAGTATAGATGTGAATTTGAGACAAGCAGTGCAAACTTCAAAGTGTTGGACTTCTAAAGGCAGTGAGTTGAAGGCGTCCACAATCTTTCAATCAAGGCTGTGAAAGTGTTGGAGTAATTGTGGTAGATTCCTTATTGCATTGAGATAGTGTTATCTATGTAACATTTCTCTTCTATCTTCTTTTTCTTTCTGTGGTAGTGAGCCCTATTGGACAGTGTGTACTATTCTGGTAGTAAGCCTTTGTACTAATTTTTTAATTACTTATATTATGAGCTAATCCTCACTGTGGTTTGTTGCTTATTGGGGTTTCCATGTAAATCTGGCATTCTCTTGTATATTGTGTTGTTTCAATTTCTGTTATTTGCATTTCATGATTAATCGCTATAACAAAATGAGGGTTTAATGAATGCTTGTGGATCTAATTATTGTTGAGGCTTTGTTGTTTTAAGTTGATACAACAAATTCACCCCCATCTCAGTTGTCTTGTTCATTCAACAATTGGTAGCAGAGCAAGGTTCCTTGGAGAAGAGCTTAATTGTTTGAGGTAGATCAAGGATGGTGAACAAGTTAGATTTCCCTAAGTTTGATGGCATAGACTATGCATTTTGGAAGACAAAGATGGAAGGATATTTGACATCCTATGGGTATGAGATTGAAAAGGAAATAAAGACTCAATATGTTGCACCTACGAATGGTCTGAGCATAAGTAATGATATCAAGGCACATGAGGGGAATGCTAAGGCAAGATTTATTCTTTTGAATAGTCTTTCAAGTTTTGAATTAGTAAAAGTTATGAATCTGAAGATTGCTAATGAAGTTTGGGACAAGCTAGAAAGCATTTATGAAGGAGATGACAAGGTTAAACAAGAAAAGTTATAGAATTTGAAGGCACAATTTGAGAACCTATGAATGTTTGAAGATGAAACAATTACAACCTACATGCAGATAGTTGATGAGCTGGTAAGTGCAATGAGAGGTCTTGGTGCACAAGTCAAAGAACCTTGGGTGGTAAAGAAATTTCTCAGATATCTTCATGATTCTTATAGTGAAAAGGTATTTTCTATTGAGGAAGTTTCAAATTTTAATACTTATTCTAGAGATAGTTGCTTGGTACACTAACTACATTTGAAATGAGAAAACTTGGTTTGAAAAATAGTACAAAAATGGAGATTACTTTCAAGGATGTAAAATCAGAAAAGGTTGAAGATTTAGATGGAGAGGATCCTAATGATGTGGAAGCTAACTTTGTAAGAAGGATGAAAAAGGCACCGGTAAGTATAAAGGTAAACTAACTTTCAAATGTTTTAGTTGTCGAAATTTTGGTCACTATTCTTCAAGATGTCCAAACAGAGCTGTGAATAATAAAAGTAAGGAGAACAAAAGAAAGATGATTAAAATAAGTTACTATGTTAGAGAAGATGTTGGTATTTCTAATGATTATGGAGATTCTAATGAAAATGAATGCTTGTTCTTAGCTAATCTACTTCTCCTGACTCTGAAACTTGTGTGAAGGAAAGTGTTTCAGAGAAGAAGGATGGGGTTTAAGGTACTTTTGTTTCATCTTTTCATGTTAAATAGGATAAAAACTACTAGGTTGTTGACAATGGCTGCTCTAATCACATGACCAGAGACAAAAGTAAGTTTCTTAAACTTGAAAGTATGATGGGGGATTAGTTAAATTTTGAGATGATTCAGTAGCTAAGATTTGTGGAATAGGTTCAATTAGTTTTGATGGCAAGCATAATACTTAAGATGTTTACTATGTTAAAGGCTTAAGGAATAATATTTTGAGTGTTGCACAAATGTATAGAAAAGGATATAACCTTGTGTTTAAGGATGAAATCTGTGAGATCAGAAAAGGGTTCAAAACTGTGATTGTTGCTGGTAAGAGAATAGATGGAAATATGTATCAACTCAAGGGTGTTGAAGGTCATTGCTTTATGTCTCAATTTAATGATTGTTGGTTATGGCACCAGAGGATGTGTCATGTGAATTTTGATAATTTAGTTAGAATCAGTTCAGTTGATGCAGTAAGAGACCTATCAAGAATTACAAAGCCTATCAATGTTGTTTGCAAGAATTGTCAAATTGGAAAGAAAATAAGGAGTATTTTCAAGGGAAAGGAAAAACTTGCTACCAAACTACTATAGTTAATACATGCAGATCTTTGTGGTACTACAAGGGTGAGAAGTCTTCAAGGTGACATGCATTTCATGCTTTTGATTGATGATTATTCTAGAATGACATGGGTTACTTTTCTTAGAGAGAAATATGATGCTCTAGATAGATTCAAAGCATTTAAAGCTATAGTTGAGAATGAAATGAATTTGAAAATAAAATGTTTGAGGTCTAATAGAGGTGGAGAATTCGCCTCCAATGAGTTTAACATGTTTTGTGAAGTTCATGGAATAAAGAAGCACTTGTATGCCCCTAGAACTCCTCAACAGAATGGAGTAGTTGAAAGGAAAAACCAGAATGTTCAAGAAGTTGCGGGGACTATGATGAAAGAAGCTAATCTATCAGAAGTTTACTAGAGAGAAGCAATTCATACTATTTTTTACATACTTAATATATTTCAAGCCAAAGCTAACAACACAAAGACTCCCTATGAGTTATACAGTAAGGGTTTAATAAAGAAACCACATATTGTAATATTTACTTCAAAATTGAGGAGGATAAAATTTTGATAGTGGTTGTGTATGTGGATGATATTATCTTTGGAGGAAATGAAGTTATGTGTAAGAAATTTATAGAAGAGATGCAGAAAGATTTTGAGATGTCAATATTTTGGGAGATGAATTTCTTCCTTGGGCTACAACTCAATCAAATAGATAAAGGCATTTTCATTTCATAGTCAAAGTATCTCAAAGAGATGTTGATTTTTTTTGGAATGGAAGACTCCAAATTGGTATGCACTTCTATGGTGACTGGTTGTAAATTGAGCAAGGATGATGAATCACCTAAGGTTGATTAGAGAAAGTATAGATCTATGATTGGTGGATTGCTATATCTAACTATTACTAGATCAGATATCATGCATGCAATTTGTCTTGTGGCTAGATTTCAAGAAGATCCTAAAGACACACATGTTGCAACAGTGCAAAGGATATTTAGATATTTAAAAAACACTCTAGATTATGACTTATGGTATCCTAAGGATACTGATTTCACATTAAGTGCATACACAGATGCAGATTGGGCTGGTTGTGTTGATGAAAGAAAAAAGTACAAGTGGTGGTGCATTCATTCTTGGATGTAGATTGGTGTCATGGTTAAGTTAGAAGCAAGATTCGGTTTCTTTATCCACTACAGAGGCTGAGTATATTGTAGCAACATCTTGCTGCAAATAAGTATTATAGATGAGATTGACATTGAAGGATATCAAAGTAATTTATGATGAGCCTATTCCTATCTTTTGTGATAATACAAGTGCAATTAACATTTAAAGTAATCCAGTGATGCATTCGAGGACAAAGCATATATCAATTAGGTATCACTTTTTAAGAGAGAAGGTTATGGAAAATGAGGTGAAGCTTGAATATGTACCTACAAAGGATCAGATTGCTGATATATTCACTAAGACTCTTTCTAAGGATACTTTTAAGTATCTCTAGAAGAAGTTGGGGGTTATTTCCCCTCCTTCCTTGAATTGGATGCATATGGAGATGCATCAGTCAATGGATATATGGATTCATCTCTTGTCTTGACTAGTTGGTGTTACCTCTCAGGGAGAGTAAGTGTGTCATGTGTTGTCATTGTGTAGAGTTGCTCCTAAGGGGGAGTATTTAGAGCAAGTATCTTGGTTCAGTGTCAAAGGGGGAGAACAATGCAAAATACTTTATCATTTTCCATTGATTTCAAATGGGGAGAAATAATCATGTGAAAATGTTTATCTACATAGGGGGAAAGTAAAACAAAATCACAAGAGAATGTGTTTAGAGTTGTGTTATCTTTGATGGTTTTTCACATCATATGTTTCCATCAATGGCAAAGGAGGAGAATGTTGCAAGTATGAAGGTGCTTTCATTGATATCAACAAGTTTGTATTGTCATTGATGTCAACTATGTGTTGATTAAGGTTGTTGAATGATGAAGACGTTGAGGATATTGAGAAAATTGTGAAAAATAGGGAAATAGTTTGTGTGCATGTATAGTTGAGATATCAAGGAAGTGTTGTGAGTACATGGAGTTATTTTTATGTTGCAATGTTTGGAGATGTGTTGGAATGAGTTAATGTCCTAATATGGTGTCTTTGGTGCTTGGTTTCCAAGTGCTTTTGAGAAAAATTGATAAATAGAGAAAATTGTGTTGTGTAAGTGTTCAAACTGTGCTCTGAGACGTGCTATGTGTTTCTTTTGTGTTGATTTTATGCTTGTGTGGATTTGATATGTTGTTCAAGGTTTTTAGTAGTTTCTATATCTAGAATTTGGGTTTCTAGATCGTTGGGTAGGGTGAGATGTGTTCACTAGTGTGTGAACTAGGTTTTCAATGTTAATTACTATGGTCTGGGAGAAATGTATTTGCTCTGCATTTCTTCGTGGTTTGGTTTTAGGTTGTATGGATCTAGGAAGTTGCTTATAGTGTTTATATTTTTCATAATTTAAGTTTTCTCTTGATTTGGTGTAATATAGTGTGTGTTTCACACATCAATGTGCATATGAGGTTAATTGGATGTTCTAGGTTGAAGTATTTCTATGATGCAAGTTTGGACATGTTGCAAATATGAAGAAAGTATGATGAAGGTGTTGTCATTGATATCAACTGGGCAACTAGTTCTCAACTAGTTGTTGTCATTGATGTCATGGATAATGGTTATTAGCTTTATATGTCGAGGATATTGAGAAAAATGTAATGAAAAAAGGTTGTAGGTGTTTAGGTGTTGCTCTGGGTTTTTCTCTAGGATTTTCTCCTATGTTTGTGTGGTTTAGATATGTTGATCATGGTTGTTGGAAGTTGAAATATCTAGAATTTGGGCTTCTTGATCATTGTACAATGTGAGTTATGTTCACCAGTTGTGAATTGTTCGAAGTCTTATGACTTGTGGTTTTGGAGTTAAGGTGATGTATGACTCATGTTGTTATTAATTTTTTTTATCCGAAGTGATTGATCCTACTAAGGTTGCATTTCGTGCTTAATTGATTTATGTTTAACACTACTGTGCTTATGTAAGCGTGTTGAAGCATGTGATTGGGTCATCCTCATTCTAATTCCACCCTAGAATGTTTTGGCGCTGACCTAATTTGAATTTATAAATGCAAATGATGTATGGCTGAATTTGGATATGTTTCAAAGTTGAAGATTATATATATACAAGATAAGATATTGGTGAAATATAAGCAAAAGAAATAGATGTACATAGATGCTAGTGTGTGTATGTGATGCAAAGCTAATAGGATCGTTGTGAAGTCCAATTGCTAAGTTTTGAAAGAAGTGAGTTGGAGTTGTACCTCATCATTCAAGTATTCTCGCAAGTGGCTGATAAAATACTGTGTGGAAACTTTGTTGCATTGAGATTATTTTTCTCTATGTAACAAATCTATTCTATCTTTTTTGTATCTGTATGGTAGCTTGCCCTCCTGGTGGTTAACCCTTGTTGGATAGTGAGTCCTAATCCAAATAGTGAGTCATGTTTTGGTAGTGATCCTTTGTAATTGGTTTTGATATTCTCTATATTGTGAGCTAATCTTTAGCGTGGTTTTTCCATTATTGATTTTCCAAATCTAGTTATTGTGTATGTGTGATGCTTTTTAGTTTCTGTCCTTGCATTTAATGATTAATCAGATTAGCAGAATAAAGTATTTGAGATTGATTTAATTTTTGATGAAAATTTTGAAGGTTAAAGTTTGTTACAACCGATTCATCCCTCTAGTTGTCTTGTTCAAGAAGACAACTATTTTGGATCTCAGGTGGTTCATGGATTGTTCTAGATCATGTAAAATATATTTTTGTGGTTCACATGTCATCTTGATCAAGTGGGAAGTGTGTACTTAATAGTTTTATGGTGTTTAGCATGGGTAATGGCCGACCTGGTGTTAACACTACATGTGAAGCTATTTTAAAGGTTATGGAAGTGTGTTAAGGTGTGTTAGGAGAAATTTGGGTCCTAACTAAGGATTTATGTGGGTTGTCTTCATTCCTATCCAGATCTTAACTAATTGAATTGAAATTAGCAGATGAGGTCAGTTGACCCTTGGAGAGTGGTTTTCTGGTTGAGGATGATATAAATAAGAGTGGTGTTGTTGGTAAATATTATTAAATATATAAAAGATAGATGCTACAGATGCTCTAGGAGGAATTAGAAGTATTGATGTGAACTTGAGCAGAAAGTGTTGTTAAATTCATAGTGTTGGACTTCTGAAGGCAGTGAGATGAAGGAATCCACAATCTTTCAATCAAGGCTATGAAAGTGTTGGAGTAATTGTGGTGGATTTCTTGTTGCATTGAGATAGTGTTCTTTGTGTAACATTTCTCTTCTACCTTCTTTTTCTTTTAGTGATAGTGAGCCTTGGCTGTGAGCCCTACTGGACAATGTGTCCTATTCTGGAAATGATCCCTTGTATCAGTTTTGTAATTACTTATATTGTGAGCTAATCCTCACTGTGGTTTTTCCCTCATTGGGTTTTCTGTGTAAATATGGTGTTCTCTTGTTTATTGTGTTGTTTCAATTTATGTTATCTGCATTTCATGATTAATCACTATAATAGAATGAGGGTTTAATTAATGCTTGTGGATCTGATTATTGTTGAGGGTCTTGTTGTTTTAAGTTGATACAACTAATTCACCCCCACCCCCTCTTAGTTTTATTGTTCATTCAACTTGCTATGTTAAGTGGTCTTGCTAATTCTGAACTTGTGAAAGTTATGAATCTAAAAACTACTGAAGAAATTTAGACAAAGTTAGCATTTATGAAATAGATGATAAGGTCAAGCAAGCTAAGATGCAAAACCTCAAGATCATATTTGAGAATCTATGGATATTTGAAGATGAAAACATTACAAGCTACATGCAGAAGTTGGATGAAGTTGTCAACTCCGTCAAAGGTCTTGGTGGAAAACTCAAAGAACGAGAAGTGGTAAAAAAAATACTCATAACTCTACCTAAAGATTATAGTCATAAAGTTTCTTCTATTTAGGAATCTCAAGATTTGAGAAAATATTATAGAGATCAGCTGTATGTTTCCTTAACTACTTTTGAAATGAGAGAATTTGGTCCAATTAATGGAAAAGTTGAGACTGCTTTTAAGGCTGGAAAATCAAATAAGATTGAGGTATTAGATCAGGAGGATCTTGATGACATGGAAGAATAATTTGTGAGAAGGATGAAAATGGGTATCAAAAGGTACAAAGGTAAGTTTCCTATCAAATGTTTCAATTTTGGAAATATAGGTCATTATGCTTCATGATGTCCAAACAAAGCCTTGAATGAAAAAAACAAGGAAAATAAACGTAAAACAATTAAGAAAAACTATTATGTTAGAGAAGATGCTAGTATATCTGATGATGAATCTGATTATGTGGATGACATCAGGATAGTGAATGCTTATTCATGGCTATAAAGGATGGAACTAATTCTGATAACTATAAGATATGTGTGAAGGAAAATTCTCCAAAAGAAGGTGCTAATATTGAAGGCACTATGGTGATTGCTTTTCATGCTACAGAGGAGAAGAACTACTCGATCATTGATAGTGGATGCTCAAATCATATGACCATTGACAAGAGTAAGTTTATTAAACTTGAAAAATATGAAGGACTTATTAGGTTTGGTGATGATACATCTGCCAAGATATGTGGAAAAGGCTCTCAAACTATGGTTGATGTTAGATAAGGACAAATGGAAATGTTTATCAACAATGTTTATCGACTTAAAGGTTTTGATGGTCATTACTTCATGACTCCTAAGTATGTGCAAAATAATCATTCAAAAGATTAGATAATTGGAGATAAGAGAAAAGGTGTCCTGACAAGGAGAAGAGTTGCTATGGATAAAGAACAAGTAAACCCATGTTTAATTTCTAAATTTGAACCTAAAATAGTGGTTGACACATGCAAGGATGAATATTGGATCAAGGCTATGGAAGAAGAAGTATTGTAGATTGATAAAAATCAAACTTGGGCACTTGTCCCAAGACCAACAAACAAGAATGTGATTGGAACTAAGTGGGAATTCTGGAACAAATTAAATGAGAATGGAGAAGTGGTAAGAAATAAGGCAAGGCTTGTGTGTAAAGGTTACTCACAAGTTGAAGGAATAGATCTTGAGGAGACATTTTCTCCAGAGGCAAGAATGGAAGCTATAAGAATGTTTTTGGCCTTTGCAACACATAAGGATTTAAAAATTTATCAAATGGATGTGAAGTCTACTTTCTTGAATGGTGAATTGGAAGAAGAGGTATACATAGGACAACTGAAAGGATTTTAGTTAACAGATAAACTAGATATGGTCTATAGATTGAAGAAGGAATTATATGGATTAAAGCAAGCTCCCAAAGCTTGGTATGCAAGGTAGGATAGGTACTTGTTATAGAAAGGGTTAATTAAAGGTACCATAGATAGTAATATTTACTTCAAAGTTGAAAAGCACTGAAATTTTTGGTTGTGGTTGTGTATGTGGATGATATAATTTTTGAAGGAAATGAAGCCATGTGTAAGAAGTTTACAGAAGAGATGTAAAATGAGTTTGAAATGTCAATGTTTGGGGAGCTTAATTTCTTCCTTGGGCTAAACATCAACCAAACAAATAAAAGTATATTCATTTCACAATCAAAGTATGTCACGGAAATGTTGAAGAAGTTTGGAATGGAAGAGTCTAAACTAGTATGTACCCCTATGTTTACTGGTTGCGAGTTGAGAAAGAATGATGAATCCCTAAGGCTGATCAGAGCAAGTATAGATAAATTATTGGAGGAATACTATATCTAACTGCTACTAGACCAAATATAATGCATGCAATTTGTCTTGTGGCTAGATTTCAAGAAGATTCTAGAGAGTAACATGTTGCAACAATAAAGTAGACATTCATATATTTAAAAGGTACTCCAGAACATGGATTGTGGTATCGAAAGGATACTTATTTTAATCTAAGTGCTTATACAGATGCAGATTGGGCAGGTTGTGTAGATGATAGGAAAAGTACAAGTGATGGTGCATTCTTTCTTTGATGATAGGAAAAGTACAAGTGATGGTGGTTTACAAATTTTGGGCTAAACTGACATTGAAATTATTATTTTAACTAAATCTTCACATTTGGGCACCTATAACAAATTTTAAACCATGAGGAATTTGAAGATGGTGCAAAACTTAGAGTCCTTTAATAAATTTTGTTTGTAGATTCTAAAATATTTTTTCTAAAAAATTTTTGGAATCAAATTGCACTTCTTTTCCATCTCCCACAAAAATTGATTTTTTAGAAAACAACATTTTAAAAAAAAGTGACGACAATCGCATAATGCATAACTTTTTTCCATGAAGGATAAAATTATACTATTTCAAATTCTAGATTTTGTAACTGAGTATCTAGTGCTTCCACTTGGTTAGATAGTTTTTTATTGGAATATTTTTTCTTTAATCAAGTTTCAAAGTCAAACCAATTATAATTCAGACATAGGTGAATAGTATAACACGTAACTTTTTTTGTATGTATCGAAATTCATTTTTTTTGTTGGATCAAGGACTTCAATATCCGGTGCACTCATATTTTTTAATTTTTTTTTTTGATAATCTTCTATTTTTCCACATGTGAAGAACAAAGAAATTCATTTTCGATGAAAAACCTATGTTTAATAAAACTTAAAAAACAAATACATAACAAAACCAAAACATATTAAAATTATATTCATTGGATAGTTTGTTCTGAGGAATACCATAATCATTTGAAATAAATTTTAAATGAATTCATTTGATCCCCCAAAGCTAAATCAAAAGTGATTTTTTATCAGCATTTTGATAGGTGTAAATGAGACGCATTTATAGGTATGGTTTAAAACTAGCGAGGTTCTATCCAAGGGGGTTTGATCTAAGGCGATTTGATCAAACCCTCTTCAATTGGAATCCTTAAAATGGAACTTTTATGATTTTCAAACAACATATTTTCTAAAAATATTGGTGATTTCAGCTAAAACTTGCTCCTCTCGAATTGTAAACCACTATTGTGACAAGATCTGCTAAGTTAGCTGTGCGATCAATGTCTTTATCTACTACAAAGGTAGAATACATTGTAGCAATATCTTGTTGCACACAAGTGTTGTGGTTGAGGAAAACCTTGAAGGATATCAAAGTAGTATATGATGAACCAATCCCTATATTCTATGATAATACAAGTTCTATCAATATTTAAAAATTTTTGGTGATGCATTCAAGTTCAAAACATATCTCAATCTGGTATCAATTTTTGAGAGAGAAGGTTGCAGAGAATAAAGTGAAGCTTGAATATGTGCCTACAAAGGATCAGGTTGTTGACATATTTACTAAGGCTCTTCCAAAGGATAATTTTGAGTATCTGTAGGAGAAGTTAGTGGTTATTACCCCTCCTTTGAACTAGATTCATAAGGAGATGCATCAGTCCAATCTATCTCAAGATTCACTCCTTGTTTTAGGACTGATGTTAGTGGCTACCTCTCAGGGGGAGTAAGTGTTGTCATATGAAGGATATGTGCAATGGTTGTTGATTGGTGCAGTATGGTATGTGCTCCTAAGGGGGAGTATATAGAGCAGTAAAGAAAAAAGAAGTTTCAAAACACTTGTGATTAGATACAAGTATGTTTGATATCAATGGGGGAGTGATACAAATGATTTTCCCTTTACCATTGATGTCAAAGGGGGAGAGTGAGTCATGTGAAAAAGATAAGTTGCTAAGGGAGAGTGAGTCATGTGTTGTTATATAACACCCTAAAGGCTCATTTGGAGGCATTATGTGATGAATTTTTATGCTTATTGGTATTGCAACTTGGCTTGAGGATTGAAACCCTTAAGTATCCCTAGTTTCGGCGAGACATATAGGCTCTCCCTAGTCAAAAGAGTGTGTTTTAGTGGAATAATATTTGTGAAACCCTAGAACATTGTTTATTGTGGGATGCAAGGTTTTATTAGGTTTGGAGGACAAAATTACAATATTATCAATGTTGGACATTTAGATATGAAGGAATTCACCATTGTGAATCATTCATTCCTAAGTTTTCTCAGGATGACTGTTAAAGGGAAACAATTTCAGACTTAAAGCTAGTCATTTTGAGAGCCCAACACCATTTTTGGAGGGAAGGCTAGGGTTAGAAAATATTCTGACCTAAATCTGCAATAGTTTCTACTCACTTGTTTAATGAAAATATCTTATATGTAATTCTAGAAAATTTTGGGCAATTTTAAGGGTTTGAATTGTCATTTTTCTAAGCATAGTAATATTCAAAATTTTCTATTTTATAGTTGTAAATCTGATCTAAAATCTAATAATAAATTTTGAGTTTGTTTGAAACTACTTTAATGAAAATAAATTTCAGATTTATGCCCTAGTTTGTAAAAAAAATTGTTATTAGATTTGTGCCCTAGTTTGTAGAAAATTATTGTTTCTTTTTAGTATCCTATTTTGGGATATTACATGAACTATCTAGGAAGATTAAACAAAGTGGAAAAGCATAGGGTGTTGGGTTCCCTTTTGTTGTATTATGCCTCAAGTTTATCATGAAAGATCGAGAATAGTACCATAAGGACTTTTGAAAGATCATAGCTACAAATGAGAGAGTGTTAGTAGATCTCTCTACTAACTCCATTACCCACACATTGAGATCCCATCATTCTCAAACATGACCCTTGCCACCATAGAACATGTTACCAAAGTATTTGGTGTAGTTCTTGAGGCTTGCATGAAGCTGATAAATGATATGTGGACAAAACAACCTGAAAGTTCAAAAAATAAACTACCCAAACATTTGTACAGAAGCGACTTCATGGTCAAAGTCAATGGTTTGGTTACCCTACTAAGAAAAGTACTAAGGAATTATTCAGCTTCAAAATTTGAGACTTGGATGTTTTATTTTGTGGAAGAGATATTAAGGGTGCCCACCAAGTTTACAAGGGCACAAATGATAAGTGATAATCTACATAATCAATTTTGTATGGTAAAGAATTCAAGTGTATTTAATATGGCTTCATACATGGTGTATATATTTGCAACCAACTGTAGATATTGAGGGTTGACTTGTTTGGGTCCCATTGGCACTAGTCCAAACCAACACAAAGTATATGACTGTTACCTACAACTCCAAACACAAAATGCTAAGAACCATTAAAAGTAGGTGAACAACGCATTCATCATGTTCATAATAAAACCCTGCAAAGAGATTTGAATAGAAGACTTTCTTCCTCTGCATTAATGGACATGTTGAAAAGGTTTAGGTATCAGTTCATCCAATTCCCAAAATTCACATAATTTAGGATGGAAGGATTCTTTGGGGCTCCCTACAGGCTACCAAAATACCCAAAAATAAAATCATAATGTTGGAAATGATAAGACAATTATGTGCTTCTCACCAATTGTTGAAAAGAAAGCATCAGGAAGGAGTTTCCTATCCTCTATCTTTGGAAGAGTTTTATATGCATGTCCCTCAACCCCTATCAGTTGAATATTCAAATGTAGAGATATAGACCTTTAGGTTTAACTTCCACATTTAGATGGAGTGTTTTGACCCACTTGAGAAACTGAAGGAGCAAGTGAAAAAGTACTTCAACCATCAGTTAGATGTTGAAGATTTGGTGGCTAATTGCAAGGATGACTTAGAAGTTAGGAAAATAGCCTACTTTAGGTTGACAGTGGACTATATCAGGACACTTCACCTATTCCTTGTTCCTGATCAAGCATAGGAAGATGGTAAAGTATTGGTCAAAGATGAGTATAACCAAGTGGCTAATCAACCTATCTCACTCCCTTATTGGACCAAGGAGGAAGTGATTGACATAGATGTCATCAATAGGCTAGTCTTGAGAAGAACAAAGAAGATGGTGGAAACATAATACTTTCCTCTCTTGGAACAAGTAGAATTAATGTATGAAGAGGTAGAAGAAGAGGAAACCTCTTCTAATGAAGAAGAGAAGATAGAGGAGAAAATTTCCTCTAGTGAAGAGTCCAAAAAAAAGGAAATGGGAACTCCTTCTAAAGCTGAAAACAAGGCCAAAAAGATGAAACAAGAAAGGAATCCTATGACTAGGAGAAAAATATATAAGAGAAAGGTTGGTGCATAGGGAAGTAAGCCTCAATCCAAATGGACCAAAAGAGAAAGGACAATTACTTTGGATCCTATTGAAGAGGAAAAGGGAGAATCTTCTCCTAGAAGGACAAAGTGTCATTTAGATGATTGGGGGTTGGTAAATTCAATTTCCCACTTTCACATACATCAAGGTGGAAGGATTCAAAGGATACCCCTTCACGCTACCCAAGTATCCTATGAACAATTTTTTTTTATTAGAATTGGTGAGACAAATTAAACCCTCTCATGCTCTTTTCTCGATAGCACACAAGAAATATTTTGTCAAATTCCTCATCTCAATCAAGAATTACAAATGTGTTGCAACGAAGCAGGCTGATATGTGCAAAGAAGAGTTGAGGTTGTATAAGCTGGAGTTCTTTACCCTCTGATGAAAGAATTATGATCTAGAGGGAAACCTTGATAAGAAAATAGGTAGTAAATATTCTCATGTCTATTATTTAGAAGATTTTTGGCTTAATTGTGATGACGAGCACCAGGTAAAGAGGCGATCATACCAAAGGTTTTCATTACAAAGAACAAGGATTCTGGGACTTAATGATATTTTAGTGCAGTTGGATACAGATGGTGGAGAGGTGTTGAATCTAGTTTATAATTTAGATAAGATTTACGATGAGCCTATCCCAGACCCAGACTATGAGAAAGAGGAAATAGTAACTATTATGGAGATTTTTGAGCAATTGTTAACATATACTTAACACTAGATTTGTGATTATAGTAAAGCATTAAGACAAGCTAGGATAAAGCTCACATACCACCCAATATGAAGAAGAAACATAGAGTAGAAGATGAATTAAGGTATGATGAGACTGTTAAAAAGAAGAGAAAAGCTGGATAAGAAGAGGTAGGTGGACATGTTGAGGAGAGAACTCCTGATGCTTCAAGCCAAAGAATTCCAGTGACACCAACTAGCCAGCTTAAAGAGACTGTGGCCAGTAAGGTCAAGGTAACTGTAAAGCCTAAGGAAACATTTTCTTCCACAAAAAATCCAAAAGGTCAACCTATGACTAATGAATATGTGAGAATGAAGGTCCACATACTCATTCTAAGACAAGTTTTGTATCTCAAAAGGTTGTAGAATTATTCACCTCTCCCCTTTAGTTAATACGACAGAAATGAAACAAACACTGGGAAGGACTGACATAATTCAAGAGGAAAGTCCTAAGATAAATGAAGAAGTTAGAGAACAATGGGAGAAATTGGGTGCCATGATGAAACAATTTGAAGGAAAATGATCTAAGGAAAAACCCATGGTGTAGCCAATAGTAGAAGAAGTGCCAGATAGAGGGTTGAATCTTATGAATATTGAAGAAGAAGATTTCATAAGAGGAACACTCACCCCAGAGGCAGGAAACCCTGAGAAGCATGATGAAAGAGGAACAACGAATACTGCAAGTCAAAATCCCATTGAAAATATTGGTAATGAAGATACAGTTGATGCTCAAATTCTGCAAGGAAGTAGTAAAAATGACGTTGAGAAACCACAATTTTTTGAGAAATCGGGAGAAGACCAGGTTGAGAATAAAAATGTAGAGCCCTCACAAACCTTGGGTGGTGAAGTAAGAAATGAGGAGAACCCTATGCTTCAAGACAATAGGAAATTGATTCCCCAAGGACCAATGTTGAACACACGACAAGATAGAAGAATATAAGTCTTGAGAAGGAAGAGATAGTGATAAATCAAGAAAAACCAGAATCCCTGCCAGTGAGGACAAAAGATGTTCGAGTTCCAGGAGGTGTGACAAACAATGTTGATGGTTCAAGAGGATAATTTCCTAAACATGCAGATCATTAGGAACAAAGAAATATTGAAGAAGCATAATAGAATGAAGAAACACCTAACTAGTTGGTTAGAGAAATGGCTCCACCATTGGAGGTGGAACTGGTGCCTCTAGATCTCAAAATTTTAGTACAAGAAGTGGAAACCTATAAACCTAGATGTAGAGAAAAGACAAGACATGCTATGAAGAGGAATGTAGATGGAGAGAGAATGATCCATATAGCTACTCCTATAGGAGATAAAAGTAAGCATGAACTGACACCTAGGGATTACAAGGTGATAACCATTAATGTCAGACATTCATCCTAGGGGACAAGAGTTAGAGGAAATGAGAATGAATTTAGAGACAATTGTCACCAGGGTACAAAAAGTAAACAAAGGAAAAGAGAGCTAAAGGAGCGGATTTCCCACTTGGAAGGTTTTATCAAGTCATTAGCCCAATTTGATCAAGCGCAAACTGAATTGCCTCAAAATCTAGTAATCATATCTAAGGAGTAGGTGGATGCCATTGTAGTGCTTTGCCATAAGCTTAGTGTATTCAAAGAATGGATGGAATACCTAGTGAGGAAAGGAGAAGAGTTAATCACATATACAATTGGGAAACATAAGGAGGCATACCATTGGTGTGAAATGTCTAAAAGACTAGAAGGAGAATGTTGATTTCGCCAAAAATAGACTGATGCAGAGAGGTGAAAGTTAAAAGCTCTTATCCAGATAGATGTCTGAGAGTTGGTAAATGAAAAGATAACCATTGAAAAGGAGGTTCCAATGTTTGAAAAGTGGTGAAAACAAGTGAATTGGGAAAGTGATGCTTTGCTACAATGTGTAGAAGGATTTGAAAAGGTTACTAAAAGATGTAAGAAGTTGATTGATAGAGATGAAAGTTTTATTGAAATATAAGCACAGTAGAGTTGTCATCCCCAAACTTTAGGGTAGGGTGACAAGGAGGTAAAAAATTTCAAGGAGTAGCTTGAAAGAGTGAATAAGGACCCTGTTCATTCTTTAAATCAGGAGGTTATTGATGAAATTATAAAGTGTAAGAATGTTGTGGTTAAATATGAAACAAAAAGGATGCAGAGGAATGAAAATATCATTAAGATATCAGAGGATTATACTAGGCTTACGTATAGCTAGAAAGTGATTCAAGGAATTCCAAAGGAATGCATGCATCAAGTTTTGGTTACTTTCTAGGATTATCAGTAGAGGAAAGGTGAAGAGGAGTCTTCAAACCAGAGGTTCAATAAAGAGGAATAGATAATC
>VDFB02263873.1:0-43419 GCA_007258455.2 Sequoia sempervirens
TCAAAATTAGTTGGTAGTCTTTTGATCCACTATCAAATTATCATAATAAGTACGTATCCTTCTCAATCCAAGTGTTTTTCTTATTGTTAACACAATCCTTTGGGTATGCATTTTTCTTATTGTTAACTTTGTTATCTCCATCATCTCAATAAATTAGCTTTCAACTTGACTAGGGGCATAAGCCTGCTTTTTTTTTTGGCTTGTTGTGCATGCTTTCTTGTTGCTTGTGTGTATTATAATTGTTTGAATTTATCATGGTCTTTTCAATCTATTTTCATAGGGGTGTCATCATATTCCATATCAAGTGTTATAAGGCATATGTTTCCACTTGAACTTTTGGCTTGTTATGTATTATCATGGTTGCACTTGACCTTTTATGCATGATTTCTTGTTTCTTGTGTGTATTATCATTGTTTGAATTTATCATGTTCTTTGCACTCTATTTCCATAGGGGCATCATGATCTTCCATATCACAATGTTAGAAGGCATATGTTTACACTTGACCTTTTAGCTTGACTAGGGGCATAAACCTGGTTCATTTTTTATCTTGTTGTGCATGCTTTCTTGTTGCTTGTGTGTATTATCATTGTTTTAATTTATCATGGTCTTTGCACTCTATTTACATAGGTTCATCATGATCTTCCATATCACAATGTTATAAGTCATATCACAATGTTATAAGTCATATATTTGCACTTAACCTTTTGATCACGCACCTGGCACATTTTCATCCTAGTTCCTTATACCTTGGTGCATAACATCAAGTACAATATCAAATATAGGTTTCTTATATCATTATAGCATGATGATCATCCATTCTCCCTCTTCATCCATGTCTCCATCATCCCTATCTTTTTCATCCATATTATCATCTATCATTTCATCGTTCATCCTCTAATCCTCCCATATATTTTGAGAGCACATCCATGTTCTTCAAACCCACATGTCCTCTCAAGGAGGAATATCTAACTCCCATCCTTCCAATGATTAGGGCATCATTACACTAGTATATATCCCTTTCTACCCACTATATTTTATTATTCTTTGATAAAAACATCACTTCTTACAATCATGATGTCATATCAAAGAGGGGAAAAATGTAGACACCTAAAAATTGACCATACCTAACCACACTTGACTTTACCCTGTACTATCCATTAATTAAATAAGTATTCATTATTTAATTAATTAATTTATCCTTCACCTTTATCCCCCACTTTAATTAAATATTTTATTATTTAATTAATTTATTTATATTTCACCTTTATCTTCCACTTTAATTAAATAAATATTTGTTATTTCTTAAAAAAAATCCTTCCACATCACCCTTCTTCAATAATTAATTAAATTATTTTATTAGTTAATTAATTATTGTGAGTCACATGACTAATTAAGACCTTGTCCAGATTCATTGAACCTAGAAACTTTCCACAAAAGTCTAATTTTTCATCTCATCCATACTACATCTCCAAACATCAACCATTCACATAAGGATGTTGCCCTAATGCATACCCTAAACTTGGCCCTTATCCCTCATGTACACTTGTCATGTGACTATAAATTTAATCCGAACCCGAATCCTCAATCAATCCTAGCCATCCATCAATAAATCTATCTTGGACCTTAATTTCCCTCTTGGAAATTTTGTAAATGAGAGGCATCTCATCCCATTTGAGCATCTTCCATCTTCATATCATTATGTTGCCCAAATCTCTATTGAATCCACCATTATTATACCCTTATGTTGTTGCATTTTCTATCTAATTCATCTTCATCCTATCCTCATGTTATCTATTTGATCTCTTACCATATCAATCCTATCATCATGTTGTTGGTTTCATAAACAACCAAATTCTCCTATCAATGCGTCAAAAGTGAAAATCAAGTGGAGATAGGGTGCACTCTACTTCAGCTCTATATGAGGATAAATAAGGGTTTTTAAGTGAAGGTATTGTTTTTGTATTACATTATCTTCTATGTTATTTACCTTTAATATTTTTATTATCTTCAACAAGTATGCAATCACACTTTGAAGTCCAAAGAGTATGGACAATAGATTTTGGAGGAAAAATGGAATTCTACAAAGTTGCAAATATGCAATAGAAATCCAATGTTTGAAAAGTAAAGTAAGTGGAGTCTATATTTTAAGTTGTAATTTTTATATTGCAAAGATGCAATCAAAATCTAAAATTTTAGGTACAAGCCCAAGATGCATAATGTGATTATTTTCATGTTCTAAGATTGTCTTCAGACCCTAAATTCTTAAGGGTAAGGATGTGGAGATAAAATTTTGTTCAACCTTTTGTGCACAAACTTCTCCAATTATTTTTATCATAGTGAATTGGCTTGTGTTCAAGTAAGTCTTTCACTTGTGCCACCATGCATAGTAAATTGAAATGCATGCTAGATATATCATTATGTTGTGTTATAGAACATTGTGCATGTAGAAATTCAATGTAACATTTTAGCATCATATTTGTATTGCAAAAAAATATTCATATGATTTTTGCTTATAAATATCCTAGGCAAGAGCTTTGAGTGTTACATGCTACATTATTGGTCTCTAAAATATAAAATAACTCCTCTTACACATGGAAATTCCATAAATCTCATCATAAGATGCAATTAACCCAAACTTCTCTTTCCTAGGTGCTCCATGAGTGCATTAAATGCATTACCATTGCTTAACTTGAGAAAGATGCTCTATAACTCCCTATCTTTGACTTACTTTTGTAACCTCCTTTATTTAATGGCATGACAAAAATATCTCACATGATATGGAGAATAACTATAATAAAATTATATCCTTCAACTCCTTTTGGGCCTCATATTACCCATTCCAAAAAAAGGAGACCCAATATTATGCATTAGCACTATAGTTTAAATCGCACTATCTTAACACATTTAGGCTCATACATACTCCTTTTTAGGAATTATTTTTTAAAACATGCAATTTTGCATACATGATGGTAAGTTTGGGTTTTTATAATTTTATATCTAAATTATAGTTCTTAGTATTTTGGCCTCTTAAGTAATTGCAATTCACTAAGATCAGGTCCACTTTTACAATATTAGCAAGTGGCAACTCTAAATCTAATATTTATAAAGTGTCATAATCATATTTTTCTTGGGGATATCTCTTGATTGAGTATTTTTAGGAGGTTTTCTATTTTATTTTACTAGTTGATATATTGATACATCTATTGTCTGACTAATTCAAGGAGTTCATCCTGAGTTTTGGTCATCTATTCCATCCTTCCCTTGTTAATTTTTATATGTATAATTATTTTATCCTATATTTATGGGACCATTTCTAATCCTAGTGATCATCAGGATAAGGAATGATGGGCACTCTATAGGGAAATTTCCATGGGATAATTGAATTGGCATGTGATTTTGATGAGGTTTTCATTGGTTGGTTTGATGTGAATTACAGTTGTGCTATTTAGATCAAAATTTGGGAAGAGTATGGAGATCCTAGTGATCCTTCAATCCTAGATGATGTTTGTGGACCATATCACACTATTTATGATCATGGTTCTCCTCCTCCTACAAATATGTCTATTGATTCTTCAACTTCATTATCTCCTTGTGCATATTCAAAGGCTTCACCTCTCATACCTTCAAGTTAGCATTCTAATGTTAAATATTCATCTAGTCCAACATTGGTATATTTGACCATTATTCATACTCAAGCATTTAGTATGGACACACCATGGGATTAGAAGTGTATTCACATGATGCACACTAGCATTTCACTACTATATCCCACTTCTACCAAGTTTAGAGTTTCTTTAGTGAGTGCTTCTAGTCATTCAAGTACTAGGATCATCCTTATTTTCTCAAGGTAGACCATTAGGATGAGTACTTGAAAATTATTTCAAGTGTATTTTATGAGTCCCACCTTATAGATCTAGAGGATGCTTATTTCCTCTTCAATATCAACCCTCATGGAGTTGCATCATATGTTTTGACTCTTGACCATATTGTGACACTTTTTATCACTGATAAGGTGACAAATTAGAAACTTATAGATATTTACATCTTGTATGCTCTCCCCTCATATTCCTTTTAGGAAAGTGAAGATCTTTGATGTTCAAATTTAAGTTTATTTCTTCCTAAGGTGATAAATTTTGTTTGATGATAATGGATCATTTTCAACATCCAATGTTGAGCATCCACCATTCGTATATGAGACTAGACATTGGGGGGCTACATATTCTTTCTTCATCTTCTCTCTTTTGGGGGGAGGTTTTTCCTCACGTGCGATTTTATCCTTCCCATTCTTTTTAGAATGATAATTTTATACATGGGAACCTAACATGGCTACATATTTTCTAGGAACCACCCATCCTACCCACCCAAGCTATAGTTATGAGGGATGTTGGAAGATATTTATTTTATTTTATTTAGTTAATTATTTTATTGCCTTAATGTGAACCAAGGTTAAGATTTCTTAGGTAGGTATCTACTTGAGTAGGGTATATCTCCCTTGTACATAGTAAATAATTTATTTAGGGAGGTAAGATTCATTTAATAAATGTGGTGTATTTTTCTAGTTTGGTTGAGACTTATACTTCACAATTTTAATTTCTATATTATCTCAAATTGGTTGAACAATCTAGCATTTCTTGGTGGAGCATCATACATATGCTAACCTCTAGCTTGCTCTTAAGCATCAAATTATACGTGATATCTCTTCATGGAAATGTGTACATAGCTATTGAAAGCATCAATTTACTCATTGTATTGTATTTTCTATTTTAGAATAACAATAATACTGCATTTTACATTCTTTGGTTGTGTTTCACTTTTTCTATTGTAGATTTTTCATTTTAGTGGATGAAATTTGACTCTTACAAAAGGAAATTTAGTTTCCTTTGGGAGTAATTTCCACCTATTACATTAGGATTAACCAACAAAATTTGTGTTTAACTGAATCTACTATTTAGATTTATGTTGATAATCCTTTTTAAAATTAATCTTAATCATAAATAAATTTGATTAAACTAAAATTATTGAAGGAAGCAATATGGTGAAACTAATTGGAAATAGAGAAATAGAAACAACTTACTAATTATAGAAATAAAAAACGACAACAAGGAACCTAGGGTGTAAATCTGGAAATCTTTGCTTAGGACTCTAGTGCAATGCAAGGACATCCATGTGATGCACTCTCATCCTATAGAAAAAAATTGAAATCACAATATAGGTAAAAAAAACCCCTACATGCACATAAATCAACAAAAAATATAGATAATAGAATAACTAAATTTACTAAATTTATTGTATCAAAACCTATGAACTACTCTAAATAAAACAAGATTAAATGAAATATCTCGAAAAAGATATCACCAAATGTGAAGGAAACTGAAAATATTTCTTATTTATAGATTTACAACAAAATAAATGAATAAAATTGTTTTTGGTGGTTGTTTTAGGGGCTTTCCTTCGTCAAACCCCATATTGTTCTTTCAACCTCAATAAATAGCCATATTTTTTTATAGATCTTTGAAATGACAATTATAAAATATTATTTAAAAGATAATGGTAAAAAAATGGAAATATCTAAACTAAATATAATCCTAAATACAAGCACTATTATCACTTAGGAATCAAATTATCCCAAATGATTGATGTAAGAAAGAGGAGAAGAACAATAAAACAAGAACAATGTCACCTCAAGAGCTTGAAGCTATCAAGGACACTATCAAATACTTCAAATTGTTGTCACAACTCCACAAATATCCCTTTTGCAATCAAAAATAAGGTTTACAAGAATAATGGATTGATAAAATATTCACAAAATAACCATGGAGGTTGTTGGTTCTTGCTTAAGAGAAAGATTTTCAAAAAATTCCTTCTTCTTAGAGTTTTAGTATGAGCTTCTCTTTTTATAAATTGGAAACAAATGGTCAAATAACTACTCATTTCGCCCACAAATTTATTACCTTCCCAACTTCTAATGATGAACAAGAGAAAATAACACTCAAACGACCACTAGAATCATGAATTTTTGTGAGATGCTAACACGTCACACGAACATCCATGCAATATGTTAAAATCTGGGAAATTTGGATTGGGAAGAGTGAAGAGATCCAACATCATTATAGAATTGCAAAATATAAATACCAAAGTGCCAACATATTGAATTTAGGACAAATCATATCTAGACACCAAAATGAGCATAAGACATAATGTGAAATTTTAAGGGTATGCAATTTTTGATATTACATTTTTCCCCCACTTTAGTAGACATATGATCTAAACTAAATATGTACATGCTAAAATAAATTTAAAAATCATAAAGTATACCAAAGGATATTTTAGGAGATGTAGAGTCTTCAAAGGAGGTGTATATGCCCCCAAAGAGAAGACCTGTAAAACTAATCTATAAATATCTTGCATAGGGCACAAATATAAAATAAAACTATACAAAACAAACGCATTAGCCAATTTCTAGACTAGTTAGCAAACACATCACATACAAAAATAAAACATAATATGAAAAATAACAAAAAATAAATATACAACAATAAACACTCAAGAGAAGAAAGAAAGAGAGAGAGGTATAAAATAAAGATATGTAAAAGAGGCATTTTTCAATGATGTGTTTCCTGAAGGAATGCAAAGTATGGCTAGTAATTTGTACTATGCTAGAGTCCATACAATGCTTTCAATAAATCATGGACACTATAAAATATGTTTTGGGGTGTCCATGAAAAGTGTCACAAGAAGGTAGGAAATATGAGGATTCATAGGATAGAAAGATGCATTATGCTAGGTGGAACATATGATATCAACACTACTTGTAAAGAGTGTAAGAATAACCAATGTCGTGACGGAAGATGCTTTGGGTAACATAAAAATGTAATGTTTGCCATGAGATCCCCTATTAAAATAATTGCATAATACAAAAGATGTAATTTATTTCAAGATATAAGAGGGGGAGAATTTTTTTCTAGATAAATATGACACCCACAAGGATGTTGTAAGCATGAAGCACGCAAAATTGTACTCATAATATGACATCACATAATGCACGGATGTCACATGAAAATAAACAACGTCAATTGAAAATACACACACACGCGGGGATACAATGGCTTGGGTCACTATAAGATTGTAGGACCAATGATCATTAAATATTATGCAAGGGAAGGCTTTGAAGTGTCAAATAATTCCCAAAGCCATGTGTAACTGTGATTATAAAGGAGGAAATAAACATGAAGATAAATACAAAATTTGAGTCAACATTAGAGAGGCCTAAATGATTCAATTCTTTGCATTGTCCCTAAAAGTGGAAAGTTAATATACAACAAATAGAAGAATATATATATATATATATATACAAATAGAAGATTATGAAAATAATTTTTCCCCATATATCCATGTACCTACAAAGGTAACATGGATCCCCCAGGGGATACTAATGAACAAAAACAAGCATATATATGGGGATAACAAAATAAACATACAAAAACCTTTGTTGTAATGAAATGAAGGTACTGCTCTATTGATCATCATCAAACAAAATATCATCCTCCCAAACTTGATTATAGGAGGGGGATAACAGGCTTGAAGAGGAACAATAGCTAGAGCAATACTAGGCATCTCACCTATAGAAAAGCATAAGGAATTCACTGCAAATACATCATCATCTTGAGTATCATGCGAGGTAAGTGTCAACAATCACGTAAATATTGATGATAGTGTTTAAATGTAAAAAAAGGACCTAAACAAACACTCCTTGAGAGAGGGGATATGTGAAAAGTGGTAGTTCATTGCTAGCATCTTCAATGGGAGAAAGAAGAGGATCAAAAGAAGGAAAAGTTTCCTCTATGAAAATAATTGATGAAGAATGGTCTTGAGGTTTTGGAGAAGGTGGGTTGAGATTTTTCTTGCAATATGGTGGGGTAGGATAATACTCTATATTTCTCTTGGGGGTGGGTGGGGGATGTTTATGTTGATGGCAGTGGGACAAAGGATATCAATCAATACTTTGTGTTGAGTATGCTAAAAGGGAATGGAAGAAGAAAGAGTGGCATTGGAGATCACACTAACATTAGGCATATATACGGGCATAAAAAATGGAGGTATGTTAGGGTCTCAAAATAAGAGGAGGGTCCATTGAGTGTGCCAAGACCACTTGTGCCCTTTTGGGGAACTAGGTTCATTTGAGTCTCAATGAGGGAAAAAAGGGGTCACAAGAGGAACACTAGGAGGTGGAGAAGGATGAGATGGAGGAATCACTAGATTAGGAGGAAATCACATAGGAGGATGGTGCTTGGTGTTAGGGACCTTCAAAGCAACTTTCTCTCTAGTTGAAACACACTAAGGTTGCTTATGTTCTCTCATAAGATGGTTCCAATAGTGATGGGCCTCAGATTGAGTTGTACGAGGAGGGAAAGATCTTTATTCTCCATTTATTATACTCTCTATATACAGGGGATAGGAGGATGAACAATCATAATAGTTGAAGGTTGAGACACCAAAGGTTCAAAAGATGGGATCTGTAATAAGGGTAGATTTCTTCTTTTGACCAAAGAGATAGTTGGAGGAATTTAAGCTATCACCAGAGGGTGAGGGCCTATTGATACATGGAAAGGTTCTCATTCTATAGGTTTATTTCCCTTTACTACCAAATAAGTAGGTTGGGGAACAAAGGGAACCATTGGAGGATGAAAAGCTCGAGGGAAGGGTTTACATAGTATTGGTGTCTTTCCTTTGTAAGATTGAAAGGAAGGGGGGAACATAAAACACCACTATATTTCGTGAGACCAATGGGGGAATAAGAAGGTATACCAACACATATAGCTTTTCCTTAGCTACCATAGGGGTAGAAAAAGTTACTGAAGTAGGTTGTGAGGGTTGGGAAATTGATGGGGATGCAACCACAAGAGAAGATGAAGAAATACAAGTAGACAAGAATGCTAGATGACTCACTTTAAATTTTTTATAGTATTTGAATATTATATGTGTGCAAGGTTGTAAAGTTCTAGGTAATATCAAGCAGAAATAGCCCAATGAAAATTTCCCATGGAATATTAGTGGTTTATATCTAATGTAATGGATAATATGCACAACTCCATCATGTGGGAACTTAAGACATTTATGAACAAAAAAAATGACTATTTTCATAGAAGTAAGCCATGGATGACCCAAATTCACATGAAAGTGATTTTAAAAGAGGGGATGACAGAGAAAGGAATATCTAGTAACTTAGGTCCCACTTAGATAGATAGGGTGATGGAACCCAAGGTAGGGAGGAAAAAATTATCATGAGCCCATATAAATACTTTTGATTTCTTGTACTCATGTCTTTGTACAAATGATTGACATATAATATTCCCTCAATGATTACATTGACCATGATGTTAGGATCAATAAGAACCAAATTAATGGTTCTTTTGTTGAACTAAGTAGGAATGTAGATAGGACCATCATTGATGCCATTAGGCATGTCAATTAAAGGAAAAAATATGGTAGGCTCAAGAGTAGCTCACTCCTAAGATGGTCAAGGGAGATAATCCACCATAGCTAACATATCAATAAAGGAGAAAAAATTCCTAACAAGGGGATATTCTAGTGCAAAAAAATATAGAGCAAGGTTGATAAAGTTGGTAGAATATTTTGGAAATGTATCAATATAGATTTATAAGTTTTTATTTGGTTTAGCAATTGGTTTTTTCTAATTTTTAGGATTGTCTAAGATTTGGCTGGTGTCAAAGTTGAAGTGGTCTTGGATGATATGTTGAAGACACATGCAATAATTGCTATCATAATTAGGCACTTGATGGAATTGACATTTTTTTTTCAAATCATATGAAGATGGGAGTGGTTGATTTGTATAAAGAGAGTGAATTGTTGATAAATATACAATGTTTTTTCTTGGTAGTTTTTGTAAAAAATTATAGAGAAATTCAAAAAAAATTGTGAATTATCAATGCCTTTGAGGTGCCACAATGGAAATATTGGATGTTTGAGGTGTGTTATAATATTAGCATTGTTTTGGAAATAGTTATTCTTTTTTAAATCTTGAGTGGATGAAGAGGAGTCGCTAGGGGCATTAAAGGGAGTTGATGAGGTGGATCCCCCATATTGACTCACCACTTGTTGATAGTCCAACAAGGTAGTGAATAAATGAGAAAATGAATTATATTTCACTAACAATAATGTATCTTAGAGGAAAGGCTACAAATTACCAATGAACACTTATTGTACATAGAAATTAGGTAGTGCATAAGGAATTCATGAGAACAATGATTGATACCTAAAAATAAATTTTGTAATTTTTTTATTTGGTCCTTAATTACAATGGACGAGGTCAGTAAAGGTGACTTGTGACCCAATGTTAGCTTGGGAGTGTTGAAAATTTTGATTAACTAATTGGTCAACAAAATTGATTGAATAGTCTATAAGGGAGAAAACAAAATCCAATATGATATCTTTTAGTGATCACATGAATAATTTTGATAACAATGCAACCTAAAAGAGAATTTCATTGCCCAATCCAATGAAATTGGATACATGCATAGATGGGTGTCCTTTACCATTATATTTCTCAAACCTCGACACATCAAACCCTATGAGAATAGGAGTGGAAAGAAAGTGCAATGCTAAAAGACTTCATTTATAATATGGAGGTATTAGAGGTTGAGTTGAAGTGCTTGAAATAAAAGCAATCTAATGTTACAATTATCCAATATTTTGTGTTAATTGTTTTATAACAGGGTCAATTATATGCATGAAAGTGCTAGATGTGTGCATTGAAGAGGATGTGAAAACATGTGAAATATTAGACCCAATTGTTATAGAAGTGCCAAGTTTTTTCCATAAATACTAGAAGCTAGGGCACTAGAGGGAGGTACAAACCTATTAGATGTGGTATGAACCCCTACTATCTATAAAATAACCTTGACCATAGGTGTAGTAGTGACCATATGGATAGTATAAATTAACATTGATAGAGATAGTTGTGTGCTAGTTATGTTAGAATGTACATCATGAGTATCTACAAAAATTATTGTATAAGTTGGAATATTATCCTGAATAATGTGCACTAAGTCATAAAGGAATTCCAATTCTTCATAATGATTATTAAACATGTTTCAAATGGCACTAAGGACACGAATAATCTTAGAAGAAAGGGTGTCCTTGGAAAAAAAATCTTAAAATTTGTGTAAGTGTTGATTTAAATTTTGAATCGAAGAGTTAAAGGCATGTAAGGAATCCTCATGATCAAATCCTACATCCACATGGGAAGAAAAATTGGAAGTTGTTTTTATATTTATTTGATGGGGTGATGAAGACATTCTAGAGGTGAAATATTTGTGATAAAATTTTGTATTTTTTTTATAAGAGATATAAAGGGATGAGAGTAAGACATGTTATGATTTCCAATGCTTCTCACTATGTTGATAGAGTAGAGAGATTGGGTTGTAAAACCCATAAACAATCTTACAACGTGTAATCTAAAACTCTCATACTGAGAATAAGGAAAAATACCTTTGATATTTGAGGTTTTTATTTAAAAGATAATATGTATTTCTCTTAAAGTTTAAAAGGTGGTGTAATACAATAGGCTCACCAAAATATAGCAGGTGAAATTTGAATATTATAAAACAAAAGTGAATTCACTTCAAGAGAAATTTCAACCTATTATGTATTAGGATCAACTAACAATATTTATGTTTAACTAAATATATTGTTCAAATTTATGTTGATATCCTTTTAAAAATCTGATCACAATTAAAAATAAAAATGATAAAACTAAAATGCTTGAAGGAAGTGAAATGGTGAAAATAACTAGAAATAGATAAATAAAAATAAATTCCTAATTATAGAAACAAAAAACATTGACAACATGGAGCTGTTATCAATTGGATTTGCACCCTTGTCAAGTAATTGACGCAGCTATCCTAGAACATGGGAAGACCTATCAAAGTGTGGGATTTGATAGTTAGAATTCAACCTCAAGAGAGTTTTGGTTCTCTTGTTACTTCACCTAATTTAACCTATGCTACTATTGCTTGCTGAGAAAAGAGATACAAAGTGAAATGAAATAGAATCTAAATTCTAATAGGGTGATGCACCAAGCTATTTTTAAAACCTATATTGTTGCTTAACACACACAATTTGTTCAATGAGCAAGTTATTTCATGCACAACTCAGGTTTCAACATTCTTATACATTAGTCTTTCATAGGAAAGTTGATTTATTTTAAGGAAAAAAACAAGTGTCTTCACAATTAGAAGTTGTTCAAACCATTGACATAACCTAGAACCTATATAAAATATGTATATCTTTGCATGAAGGTGTTGAAGGAAATAAGACATATGCTGTTGCATATAAATCACAAAAAATATATCAATCATTCATGTTTGCACACAAAAATATAGATTAGAGAAAACAAATTACTTGCTTTGTTGATAAAAAATGTGCTTACAAAATGTTATACATGCCTGAGAATTGCACTTTTCACTCAAGAAAATTGATTTTACAATATTGTTCTCCTTGAGAAAATGGGTTACAATACATAGTGTAAACCCGAGAGAACTCTTTTTTGAGTTATAGTACTTAGTAAAAACTAGCAAGAACTCACTCTAAATTATCCCTAAGGGTCTACCTTTATGTTATCCAATAACTTGCTAAACATTAGGAAGATGTTTTTGCAAATAAATGACATGTGTTCTAATTAGTTGATTGAGTCAAACCTTCTTGGGCATCCAACTAAGTTGTACCTATTTTTTAGCTCCTTAGAGTGCTCCATGATGCTATTTGAATGAAAAATATTTAATCACTTTGACCTCTTTCATTGATGATACCCTTATAAGACTCTTAGATGCTCTTAACTACCTTAAATTGGATCAAACTACCCCCTATATTCCCTCCATCTGTTGCACAAGTCACCAAACTACCCCTAGATATCGTCAACTACTCATTACTCTTCCAACTATCATAATTTCCCTCAAACATGTTTATAGAGCATGTGGGAGAAGTTTTTAAATAGTCAAAAGTCTCCTAGGGGTGTAGGAGAACTTCAACATTTATATTATTTGACTTTTCTTGAAATTCCTACAAGACTAATAATCCTCCTTTGCTTTCCATAGGTCAATCACTGCATTTTTTCATTCTTTCTTTACTATCATCTTACCCTCTAAACCTCTATTTATTTTCAATCCATAGGCCATAAGATGCTTGTTCATTAGACCTTTTTCATATAAAAAACTTGTCTTTTTGCATATGTCTTATATCCCTTTTGATTTTGTTCTATATTCTCATAAAGTATTTTGCATATAATATTTGCAGATTTGTTAGCCCTAATCATGTTATTGCTTTGACCATATTTTATCTCCAAGGCAATGGTTTCCCTTCCTTCCCTTGCATTTTCTTTGACATGGTGTAACAAAGAGGACTATCCTAATGTGTTTGATTTTCTTTTAGGATCTCAACATGAGTGACTGCCTTTTCCTTCATAGAAATCAATCCTTATCTTCTCATGACCCCTGCAACAAACCTTTAAAAATCTGGATACGTTTCCACATGCAATGTCATAATGTCTTTATTTGTTAGGTTAACATCTCTTTCAACTGCCAAATAATTGCCATACCACTATCATAGAAAGACTGTCTGGTTGAGTATCTTCATTTTTTATTATTTATTGTCATCAAGATATTATAAAAACTTGGCATACATGCTTAGGAGTGATCATTGTGATGGGTTGTCATGTTAAAACATGTTTCATACAATCTACCCTTCTATAGGATTGTTCTGTACACTTTTAGGCTTTGGGACTGGTTATTATTGGATCATCATAGATTATGCGTATTGGATTGCTCTTGAATCTTTTAACCCTCTATGAATTTTACACTACTTGCCTCATCATTTGGTGTTGGTAATGAAACACAAAATAAGGAAAAATACACTCATTATCTATTACAACAAACCCTTAGTCATGTATTTTCAGTGTTTGGCCTCTATCACTTTGAAAACTACCTATGTGTGAGATTGATATAAGCACTCTTAGGTGAAAGGTGGGCTTCTATACATGATAGTGACACTCAAGAGAAAAGGGAAAAGAGGAATTTGCATTGCTCTGCCTACTTTATCTTTATGTCTAGGTCTCTTTTGCAGGTTTATAAATATTATGTCTCTTTGTATTGTTTCAAGTTATGTCTTTTAAACTATCCTAAATGGGTTGCCATCATGGTGCCTTTCTTTTTTTACTCATTTTATGTCTTCAATCACTATACTCTACCCATGCTATAGAATTTCCTTGAGAAGTCTATATTGTCACAAGAACTTTCATCCTTGCATTATCTACCGACATCTCACTACCCTGTAGACTATTATTTAACCTACACTCTATTGTGTATGCTTAGAATATCCTCGAGGGATTTTATGACTAGATTATCCCTTTCTTTTAAAACTCTTTGTCCTATGCTTAGAAAACCTTCTAAATTCTAACCTGGCTCTGTCATGAGATTACTGTGTTCTTTCAAACTTTAAATGAGGTATTTTCCTTATGCATTTTATGACTATCATCTTCATAACTCTCTATGACTGTCACCAAAGCTTAGATTGAACCTAGTCTACTATCTCTATAACTCCTTCTCACTTTCAACCTTTTCTCTAAACCTTGTTCTTAACATAGGCCCTTAGAAAAGTTAGGATTTGGTAGGACATAGGTCTTCTCTTCATGAAAATATCACATAATGTTAACTCTATCGTAGCAAGCTTTTGACAGTGTATGACTATCATGATAGATGCATCCTTATCTATTTTGAGTTCATTTTCTAATATCAAATGACCTCCCATCCTTACTTTGATAACCATTTCTCCTACTTTGTATGTTGTTCCTAAGTTTGTCATCACATGACTATTTCTTCAATCTTCATGCTTATTTTTCCTCATTCCTCATTGTCATACCATCAATACACTATCTTCTCTCCAAACACATTGTCCACTTCCTTTGATGTGATTGAACAAGATAATATTGTTTATCATTGGCTATCAATGTTGATGATAGTAGGGTCTTTTGACAAGTATTTGAAAAGGATTTAGGTAGTCATATTGACACTTGATAGAGTTTTAGGAGAGGCTTATGATAGTCCTTATGATCTTACATGATTTGGATTCACCATATGATATTCTACAATGAAGCACCAGCAAAAACCATACATCATCATTATTTCATGTTACAACAACCATCTTACATGGGGTTTTTATAATGAACAATCACTTATCGAGACTCTTGTCATTGTATTCTTATCATCATTGTGCTTTGCTATGTCACTAGGTCTATGTTACTTTTTAATTTTCAGTCCTCTTTCCATCTTGAGAACTTGGAAGAAAATAATCATTCAAACCATTAATCTTCCCTCTAACCTAGTTTTCTCCCATTCCTTTCTAAAGAGAATATTGAATTTGATTTTTCCACTTGGTATCCATGGAGACTAAATAGCATATTCCTTGGTGCCACTTACCTTGAAAATATCTAGTATTTCCCCTAGAATGCAAGATAGGAAGCTTGATTTTCTTGAACCAACAGTTCCACACACTGGAACCCTCATGCCTCTCTTTATTTGAACATATAATTCTCTTATAGTTGGACTAGGCACTAGGAGATGCCAAGACAAAATTCCTTCTTGGATCTCAATTGCAGTGTTAGATGAGTCTTTTGACACTTCTTCTATTGCATCCTATTGCAGCTCCTCCTGCTACAAAAAATTAGCTATATGATCTAATGACACTTTGGTTTGAGCAATCATAGATATTAAGTTAGGAAGATTGTATATAGGTTCCTGAAGTATCTTGAAGTTGTAAGTGTGGAGAGAATTTTTCGTGTAGTTAAAGGAATGCCTATTACTTTACATGTACTGAAAGAGACAGTAGACACAAATGTAGATGCTCCACAAAGACAAGTGTTGATCCAAAAAGTGCATAAAAATATTTTTTCAGCTAGCTACTTTCTTCCCTTCTCAATGTTTCAAGTTTTAGTAGAAATATGGTCTCCCAAGATTGCAATTTTAATATTCTCATATTTCTCAATGTCTCCAATGTATCCTTCATCCTTTTATATTTTTATTCCATGAGATTTTATTATACTTTTCTTGCATTTTCCCTAGCGGGAAGTTTTCCATCGTAACTAGCAATATAGCTACCACTTTTCATTCAAACACATTGGATGATAAATGCTCACATATTCTAGGCACAAACTCGAGATGAAAATCCTATTGCATGTGACAAAGATCTCATGAAATTTCTTAAGGATGCATCCCTTATACTTGTACAATAGAAAATCAAAATTCAAATGTAACATACACTGATGGTTTTAATGAAAGGTTTTCTTGTGACAATGAGAGGGTTTCAACAAAGAAGATAAACATATCCCCTTCATTGAACTCTGTGTGTATTCTCTTGCATTCTCTTGCATGGAAGGAATATGATGACATCCAGGGACCATGCAACCATTTTCACACACCTTACCTTGTCATGAATGATTTCATACATGAAATTGCTTACAATAAGATTCTAAGGTATTGAAACTAAAAAATAACAATGAGCATAGATATAGTATGCACTTTTTATGATAGAATCTAAAAGTTAAAGCATTCAAACCATCATAAACCTCCTTATGACCTCCCATTGAAGCTTGATGATAGCCCTAGTTGCACCATGGAAGTCTGCATGGTTAGGTGAAGACCAAGAAATAAAAAGAAACCCTAAAATGCTCAACCTCTCCTAATGAAACTCAAACTTTCATTAAAGAATTCCCTCCAAAAGCTCATGCACACAAGTTTTAACCAAGTAAAATCATTTTATACCAAGTAAAATCATTTTTTACCAAGTAAAATCATTTTTTACCAAGTAAAATCATTTTTTACCAAGTTATAGCATTTTTTAAATTTCAACATATGTTAAGACTCTCTTTCAAATGTGAAGACACGACTTATGACTTTGAACATGAACAAAACACCTTATTAAATTTTACCTTTGGGAACATTGAACCTTTTTGAAATTGCAAGGAC
This sequence comes from Sequoia sempervirens, assembly GCA_007258455.2. Classification (NCBI taxonomy): domain Eukaryota; kingdom Viridiplantae; phylum Streptophyta; class Pinopsida; order Cupressales; family Cupressaceae; genus Sequoia; species Sequoia sempervirens. The sequence continues at coordinate 17,035 of VDFB02263873.1, forward strand.
TAAACTCAAGACTTATTGAGACTCTAAGAACACATTGTTAAAGGCTAGTTAAGACAGGGAAAAAATAGGCTTACAGAAACCTAGGGTGTAAATTTGGAAGTGTCTACCTGGGACTCTAGAATGGTGCAAGGAAATTTGTGCAATGTATTATTGTCTTATATGGTCAAAAAATTGAAAGCACAATATAATTCAAAAAAATTACTTTCATGCATAAAAATCAAGAAATTTTCTAAAAAATAATGGAATTATCAAAATTACAATATTTATTTTATCAACCTACGAATTACTCAATAAATAAAATAATATTAAATGGAATATCTCATAAAATATATCACCAAATATGAAGGACACTAAAATGATTTCTTGTCTTGTAAACCTACAACAAAAGAAATAGGAAAAAATGTTTTTGGTGGTTGGTTAGGTGCTTGCCTTAGCTAAACCGCTACTATTCTTTCAACCTCCATGGACAACCTTGTTTTTGATATATTTTTGAAATTAAAATGATAAATACTATATAAAAGAGAATGGTAAACAACAATGGTAGTATCTAAACTGAATATAATCCTAAACACAAACATTGTTAGCACTTAGGAATAAAAAACCTAGATGATTAATGTAAGAAAGAGGATAGGAACAATAAAATAAGAATGATGTTACCTCAAGAGCTCAAGGACACCATCAACTACCACAAATTGTTGTCACAACTCTACGAATGTCACTTTTGAAATGAAAAATAATGTTTACAAGTATAGTGGACTAATAAAAGCTTCACATAATTACCATGGGTGTTTATGGTTCTTTCTTGAGAGAAAGTTATAGAGTGGGCTTCTATTTTTAAATTGGAGATAAATGGTTGAATAACTACTCGGTCAATCTATAGCATCATTACCTTCTTGACTGCTAGTGATGACCACAACAAAATAATTCTCAAACAACTAGAATCATAAATTTTCTTGAGATGCTAGCACATCATGTAGACATTTGCACAATGTATTCCCATCATGTAAAATTATATTGAGGAAGAGTGCATAGAGGCAAGATCATTGCAAAATTATGAAAGATATGATACTAGAGTGTGAACATCTTGAATTAGGAAAATTCATGGGTAAGTGCAATCTAATGGGTCCACTTTCAGTGGAAGTATTAGGATTGAAAAAATCCATACAAGGATGGGTACTCATTTTGTAAAAAAAGGTACCTATTTAGGAATGAGGCCCCGAGCCTAAAAACATACCCACTATGAATGAGTACCTATTATGCTTCAAGGTCCCCTACCTAAATGAGTACCGATTATAAATATGTGCCCATTTCATAATAGGTACACATTTCATAAATCATTTTTTAAAGCTTTGTGAGCTAATTTTTACTTGTAGACACGATGACAATAGCTTTTGGATGGTGATTTAAAATGGATACCTACATCTATGACTCCCACCCACCACCTATATTTACCTCCTCCCTCCATAATGCCATTTCAAAGTGCTCTGAGTAGGTTTCTTCAAAAATTTAATGTATTTTTTCAATATTTAGGGTTTAGGGTTTTTTTAATAGGTATTAATTTTTTTGTACATTTTTATATAGATGAAATTTAGGGTTTGAATTAGACGTAGTTTACTTGAACATTTTTTAAAAACATAATCCCTAGGAAACAAATGAATCATTCAAACATCATAACTAGATATTTAGACATGGTTAAATATACAAAACATAAGAGAGAAGGAGATCCAAATTCCTACATCAATGCCTATAAAATATATTTTCATGAACTCATCTATTAGAATGATCCACTAACTATGATATTTACATTGAAATAGTATTATATAAGTTACCTAAGTGGTCTATTCACACATTTTTACAACTAGTGCATGAAATATTTGAAATCCTTTCACATGGAAATAATTCTCAAAATTGACATTAGGAAGTTCCACCACATTAGATAGAAGCGTAGAAAATATATAACACACTTCATTGCTCAATTTAGGTGTGTTCTCTATGCTAGAAGCAATGCCTCATATACAACTTTTATTACCTCATTCTCAATAATTGTAAGAGTGAGACAAAAATCCTCTTATCCATCCATTTAGGTTCCTCGCACTCATCTTATTTTATCATGAAATTATTATTTTCCTCTCTAAGAGATTTAAAGTTTAAACATATGATGTAAATGAAGAATAATATTGATCCCATAGATAAGGAATTCCTCTTAATTCTAATTTTAGATCCTATTTTGTAAGTCTCGATGCATAGCTCTAGTTATTCATATAGTGTGGTGTTACCATATAAGTTTACTTAGTGAACCACTCTTCAAATCCAATATTGGATCATCACCAAGAAAACTTAGGCCCTTTGAAAAAAATATTATAGGCTATGAAAACTTAAAACCTACTACTATCAAGAAGGTGAAATTTCACGTCATTCCCAGTCCTAAACCATTCCTACAAAATCTTTTCATCATAGACGAGGATACTAGGTATAACATTATCATAGGATAAATTTGGTTTCAAAGGATGAATTATATCCCATATATAATCTTTGAGGATTTTTTTTTTCTTCACTTATGATAGATTAATGATACTAATAGATATCAATATTCCATTAAATCCTCTCATATACCTTCTTTAAGGAACATTTTAAAGTTTCCTAGCCTTATCAAGTCATTAATTTGATCTTCATGTGCAAAATGTTTTAATAAACATGATCAAATTGCCCTTGTATTAATGATTATGATGGTACTAATTTAGTGCACTCCACACAATTGCAACATGGAACTAAACATGATCAAATAATTCTTCCTTATATTAATATATAACTAGATGTATATATAGATTTATAGCCTTATGAATAAGTAATTTCTCTCAGCTCTAATTTTAGATCCTATTTTGCAAGTCTCTGTATAAATATCTAGTTATTCATATAGTGTGGTGTTACCATATAAGTTTACCTATTGAACCCCTCTTCAAATCTAATATTGGACTATCACCAAGAAAACTTAGGCCCTCTTCTCCTTCTTTATAGGATGGGGAAGGATAAGTCACATATTAAGCACTTTGAAAAAACTCTTATAGGATAGGAAAACTTAAAACCTACTACCATTGGGAAGGTGGGCCTTCATGTCATTCCCAATCCTATACCATTCATACAAATATTTTCATCAAAGATAAGGATAGCGGGTATAGCATTATCATAGGATGACCTTGGGTTCAAAGGATGGAATATGTCCCATATGCACTCTTTGAGAAGGTTTTTTCTTACTAAAATCAATAATTTAGATTGCAAAATGATAAATATTTGTTTATTTTATTATTTATATAAATTTATAAATTTTCAACATGGATAAACTTAACATGTGCATGTTTAACATTTTGAAATGTATAAGTAATTATTTTTTTTATTTTTTATTTATTGTAAATGCAATTAACCTTCACACTGCATTTCAATGGACCAAATACTAGAGTATGAATTTTTATTAGAACAAGTTTTATAAAGTATCCAACCCCCACCTCAAACCCCCAAACACCCCCCAAAAACTCCCCACCCCCTCCACCTAGAATGAGGCTCGTTTACAAGAAACTAAAAATGAAAACATAATCATGCTACAAGAAAATTTGATATAATCTAAATTGTTCCTAATATGCCTCTACATGTAGCATGGTTTTCATCTTCAATCAAACCATTGTTACTTTAGTTAGATCAATTGATGTGGATCTAGATACATTCCAACTTTGGAGGGAGGAGAGAAGACGGTTTTATGAAGATGGATTGTCATACAAACAAATCCTCAATTTACATATTACTAAACAAACCATAGCCCCATACTTTATTCAGCCTTCCACAAATCAATCTATACCTCCAAACAAAATAATAATTTTAATTAGGCGGTGTAGGCATTCGCACATTGTAGCACATTTTTAGGAGTGATGGTGGGTGGCCTTTGACCATCCACCACATGCCAATTTTTAGGTGTCATTGTATTTTTTAAGAAAATTATGGGCCTAGTTTGAATTGGGTCTAAAGCCTAATTATTTTGACATCAAATTATTCCATGGTGCCAGTGGTGGCATGTCACAACATAGGGAAAGGGCACGTGTTGATACAAATTGACTCATGCTTGTTCTACCCATCATTGCTCCTTCTTTACCCAGTATTCTTGCACCCATTCACCAATGGGAAATGGTTTCATCATTAGAATCATTATGTATGCTCTCAAGGAATCTAACAAACAAAGCTACCCATATGGAAATTGAAGTTAGTGGTAAAGAGCATGGAGGATATGGTTCTAGTCCTATCACCTCGCATATGTCAACACCACATTTTTGTTAGAATTTCAATCAATCATGTTATGTTACTACTTGCACATCCACTATAGGAGCTACAACATAGGAGAAACCATTCTTAGATTCACTATATGATCATCCTATGCAAGTACATATGTCATTTCAATTTGGTCATGCAGAATGCACATACTAAAATTAAAGCTCGATGAGTGGCTCAAGGACATCATCTAGATTAGATCACTTATGTTTTGTATTGATAATCGTATAACTCGACACACCTTACGAGGTATACCAATAAATTGACCCTAAAACCATATGTAGAGTTCAATATTAAATATATAAATTTAATTAGTTTCCTCAAAGTAGTTATATTTTAATACTTATATAATTTAAGTGAAATACATGAAATATTTTTACTGTAGTTGGGAGGTTATGACACTTTCATGTCAAACCAACCAAAAGGTATTGCAAGTGCTCCTCCATCATCAACTACTATGCCTCATCCTTGGTGTGTACTTGAAAATTATAACATTTGTACTTTGAATTCACTTCAAGTATAATTTTGCAATTTTAAAATCATTCTTGAATTTATATATTATGTCCATATATCAGTGAACCCCGGGGACGCGTCCCCCCCTCTAGGCCCTAGCGTCTCGGAGACGGGGACGTCCCGGAGATGTGGGGACGGCGTCCCGACGTTTCCGGCGGCGCCACCATTGCTCAGCTCGCCGCCGGAGACGCCTGGGCGTCCCCGAGACGCCGAGGGAGACGCCTGGGCGTCCCTCGAGCGTCTCGGGGACGCCCAGGCGTCTCCCGCGGCGGACAGCCATTTGCAACATTAAAACTCAATTTTTAAAGATTTTTTTAATAGTCTATTTGTTATGTTCGAACCCTAAGGGCATGTGGGGCCCATCTAAACTCTAACATGCCTTCAAAAGGCCCTCTAATCTTCATTTTTATTCACATTTGCATTTCTACTTGTTTGCTACAGCAAGAAGAAGAAGAGTGAAGGCTGAGGAAAGAGTGATTGGAGGAGTGAAAGGAGTGATTGCAAGTGAAAAAGGAGTGTCAAGGAGCAAGAAGAAGAAGAGGAGGAAGATTCTTCACCTTGTTGAAGAGATTTTTCAAGCAAAAGGTAGGGTTTTTAACTTATTTTTTATTTTATTTTCTGATTTTCAATGTTCTAAGTTCTTTCATTTCTTGTTGTTTCATTTTTTAATTTTTCTTATTTCATTTCTAAATTCTAAATTCTTGTTGTTCCATTTTCTAGTTTCTAAATTAATTTAGAATCTTAGATTTTGTTTTGCAATATAAAATTTGTTGGAAAATTTAAAATATAGAGTTTTATTTTTTAATTTTAAAGTAGGGCATAGGCTGAAACTATGTGTTTATTGAATTTTTTTTCATTTTGTGAAATGCAGTGTCAAAATGAGCTCCCATAGTCATGAAATGAGTGAGCATGAGATGGAAACTGATTCTCATAGTGCAAGCCAATCAGAATATGAACCTGAGCATGAGGATGAGCACAATGAGGGGGGTGAGCAAGGGTCAAATCCAGAAGGGCATACTAGTTCCATAGCTAGTGCACCAGTTTCTACTGATTGCCCTTCCCAGGTTTTGGCAAAGTGGGCTAGGGGTCGTTATGATCCCAAATCTCCTCTCAAACAGTTTGCAACAAGAATAGCAGCCCCAACGTCATCAACTGGTGGTACGAGGAAATGGCAATGCAACATTTGTGGTGATGATTGGTTTGGGAGCATCACCAGAGTTAATGCACACTTCCTCTTTTGGCCAGGAAAGGGTGTGGGAGCATGCGAATTTTTGAAGGACCCTAAAAATTTGAAATACAGAATTGAATTCAACAAGCTTTGGGGTGTTCCAGATGACCTGGCAGTTCCAATGCCTACTACCTTGTCTGGTAGGCAACATATTCAGACTATTCAGCAGATTCAAGAGCAGCAAATGCAGACGCAGCCACGTACTTCTACTCCTACATTGCATCAGAGAGCAGGAACATTGTCAGGGTCAGCCTCAGGACCGTCATCCACTTATAGCACTATGGCTGCATCACAACAGGGCAAGGGGAAACGCAAGATGCAAAGTCAGCCTAACCCCATAGCTGATTTATTTAATGTGCACCTGAGGGATCAGATAGATGATTCCATTGGCAGGTTCTTTTTTGCCAATGGAATCCCATTCCATGTAGCTCGATCTCCTTATTATAAGGAGATGATGTCGATGGTGGCGAAGGGAGGACCATCATATGTGCCACCAGGTGAGCACAAATTGAGGACCACGATCTTGGATAACAACTATGCCAAGATCGATTCATTGATGGAGACGATGAGGGCATGTTGGGAGGACTCTGGATGTAGCATAGTTATGGATGGGTGGACGGACATTAGGCATCGTCCACTCATCAATGTTATAGTTACATGTTCAGAGGGGCCATTCTTTCTCAGGGCAGTTGATTGTTCAGGGCATCGAAAAGATGCTGATTTTCAGTTTGAGATCCTTCGGGCAGCTATTGAGGAGATTGGGCCACAAAATGTGGTCCAAGTAGTGACAGATGCAGCACATGTGTGCAGAGCTGCAGGGAGGCTTATAGAGGCATCATACAGACACATTTGGTGGACTCCATGTTGTGTGCATGCCATGAACAATGCACTCAAGGACATGGGGAAGATTGAGTGGATTAGAGGAGTGGTCAGCAATGCTAGAGATGTGCAGATGTATATCTGCAACCACCACACTTCACATGCCATCTTCAGGAGCTTCGCGAAGAAGGAGTTCTTGAAACCAGTTGAGACCAGATATGCATCCTATTTCATTCTTTTGGAGAGAATGCTTGAGTTGCAAGAGCCACTGCAAGTCATGGTTATGACACAAGACTGGAATCGTTGGGATGGGTCCAGGACAGAGCAGGGGAAGAGGGTGAAGGAGATAGTGAAGAGTGATGCATTTTGGCATGATGCAAAATATATTGTCACCATCATTACACCAGTTGTACAGGTCATCAGATATGGGGATGGGGATGCACCTAACCTTGGGGAGGTGTATGAGTGCATTGATTCTATGCTTGGTCAGATGAGGGCAGTTGTGCAAGAGAAGGACCCCACTTTAGCGTTCTACAATGTTTACATTCAGCCTATTATTCAGCGTAGATGGGACAGCCTAAACACTCCCTTGCACATGGCTGCTTATGCATTGAATCCGAAGTGGTACATGCCTAGGCCTGGGAGAGTTACACCGATTCAGGATGATGAGGTGAAGGAAGGGTTCTTCAAATGCATTGATAGGATGTATGATGTTGAAGCTGCTGGCACCATTCGCACTGAGTGGACGAAATTTGCTACTCTTAGGGGTTATAAGGCTGCAGCAAAGGCGGACATAAGAACTATGGCACAGGAGGATCCGATTTTGTGGTGGACTTGTCATGGACCGAAATCACTGACTACCACACTAGCCATTCGTTTGCTGTCCCAGGTTTCTAGTTCTTCAGCTTCTGAGAGGAACTGGTCTACTTATAGCTTCATCCACTCTCTTAAGAGGAATAGACTTACCTCTAAGAGAGCAGAGAAGCTAGTGGCTGTACATAGTGCCTTGCGTTTCACTGACCGCAGGACACGTGTGTACAAGGAGAGCCCAGCAGCACGATGGGATGTAGAGCCAGAGGAGCCATCACAGATTGATGAGGATGAGGATGCTTCAGATATAGGGTTGGTTGGTGTTCCTTTGGCGGATCTTGACCTTGAGGAGTCCAGTGGTTCTAGTGATGAGGAGTTTGCCGACCTCCCGAGGGATGATTAGAGGCCTCTGCCTCCTTCACTACATTTTGTCATTTTGACATTTTGATTTTGTACTTGTTTTGATATCATATAATCATGCTACTCATTGTAATCATCTTTATAATCAGATATTTTTGATATAATATAATAGAAATCTTCCATTTGCCGATGCAACAATTGTTACATTGTAGTATTGAGTATTACTATTCTAATTTCTAATTAGTAATTCATCATTCGATACTTAAAACTTCAATATTCAATGTTCAATGTTCAAGTACTAATTTAGTATTTCAATTTTGCTATTTTACTTCTTAATAGTCTTATACATCTTTTCATAACTAGCATTTTAAGTACCATATGTATAGTATATAGTATATACACCCCGTCCGTCCCTCCCCGCGTCTCGACGTCCCCCCGTCCCCGACGCCGGTGGAACATAGTATATATGATGGTAGCACCATCAGGGTAGCTACTAGCCCTACCGCTTATCAGGGATAGTTTCATGATTCATCCACAATATTCTAGGTCCTACCAATAAATTTTCAATGCAGTTTTTTAGTTATTTTATTATGGTTACATGTTTTAGTAAATATTCAAGCCTAATTTGTGCTTTATTTGAATATCCAAGAATTAGTAATTGAGACTTTTGGTATAGAATCAATAGTTGTACCAAGGCAACATGATGTGGGAGCCGATGAGCATCATATGGTACATGCATGCACACTTGAATCTAGATTTAAATATTTAATTTCATGATTTTGTAAATTAAATAATTTATTTCAATAATATGCATGTAATTTTTTGAAATTTTATCTAATTTCAAGTTTATTTTTCTTCTATAGTGTGAGCCAAGTGCATCTAATTTGTGTGGAACAAAGAGGCATCTCCATGTTGGTGATAATAAAATTTAAAATTTGTTTCATGGTCTATGTGTTATCTATGGACTTTGACATGCATTTATTTTATGATGGCTATGAGTACATTTTGGTATTTATTTCATGGACTATGATGTATTTATTTTATATGTTGACTATGAGTTTATTTTAGTATGTATTTCAACATTTCATGGATTATACATAAGTTAGTATTGTTGTCACAGAAGTGTGCACCTTTGTTGAGATGATTAAATCACTCGGCCACCTCATGAAACATGGGATGATCTCCCTAAGTGTGGGCTCAGATTATGGAGATCAACCTCCAGAGAGGGTTGGTTCCTTTGGAACTTCACCTAATCTAACCTATATTTTGCTGCTTGCTGAGAAAAAGGTAAAAATGAAACATGAAAATGAAACCTAAGACTAAAAGGTGATGCACCAAATGATTTTTGAGACCCGCACAATTGCCTTTGCACACACAATTGATCAATAATAAAGTTGGTTCATACACAACTCAGAGGTTTAATATGCCCATGCATCAATATTTTATAAGAAAGTTATGATGTTCACAATCCTAGAAGGAAAATCTACTATCTTTTCACAACTTTGAACTGTTTACATCATTTACACAACCTACAACCTATAATAATGCATACATTTTCTGCTTAAAGGTGTTGATAATGAGACACAACAATAAGGATTATCACATACATCACAGAAAATTGCATCAATCATTTTATTACACACAATAAAACAACTTCTAAGAAAGCCAAAATGCTTAAATTTATTGATTCAAAGAGGTGTTACATACAGTTGTACATGCCTGCAAAATGAGTCACAAAGTTGTCCCAACTTGACAGAACTTGAAAACTAGTTACAATAAATTGCTTAGAGAGAAAAGAACTAGTCGAAAACTGCCCTTAGGCTTGCCTTATATGTTGATCAATAGCTTGCTTGAGATTAGGAACATGTGTTTGTTGGGTCAAACCTTCTTTGGGCGTCCAAAACAATAACCCCTACTTTACAGCCCCTTAAACTGCTCCAAAAAGTGTTTGACTGAAGAAAAACTCATGCCTTGACCTTGCCTACCATTAAGGCTCCACAAACAGCTCCTAAATGCTGGTAAATGCTCCAAAATTGGGTCAAAACTGCCCCCATATCTTCTCAATCGGTTGCACAACTCATTCAACTTCCTAGATGCTCTCCAACTGCTCATTACTTCCCTCAAACTGCCACTAGATATTTGCCTACTGCACAACTCACCAAACTTGCTAATAAAGCATGTGATAAAAGGTTTTAAACAATCAAAATGCCAAAGAGGATGTAAGAGATCTTTGAGGACCAATTCTTGACACTTGGATGACATATTAAAGTCTCATATATCCTTGTATTTTGACCATTTATTCATCTTTTCCTCCACTTCACTGTCTTCTTTTGACTGCCCTGTACAGTGTCGCTATCCATTTTGCAAAAGACTGTCAATACTTTTCATAACCTTGCTCCCTTTTTGATGCTCTTTAGATCTTCCTTACTAGCTGCCTCTACTCCCTTTGTGCATTTGACTAGCTTATGCATAGTGTATATTGACTGTATTTATGCTTTATTTGCCACTGTCAAGGCATTTCCATGATTTTGCTTGACTCATGACTGTAGCTGCCCCTTTGTTACTTGGTAACCATCATGGCAGTCCTCTTGAACAGGCTCTATACCATTGTTACTTCCTCATGCCATAGCACTTGAAAATACTCAAATATTGTTGTGATTGTGCCTTCACTTGTTTTCATGACCAAGGGAAACTTATTATCCTCCTCACTTGCACTGTCAAGCTATACTCAATACTTGTCCTGTAAAATCAACTAGTAGAAAATTTTCCCAACTATTTCCAGCAGCAGCATTGCAAATTTTACCTTTTCAAAAACTGGGTCAGAATTATCCATTTATGGGTCCTGCTGGTACTGTTCCTTCAGTGCCTGCAAACTTAGAAGAATTGTCCGCAAACATATTATAATTGGCAAAACAACTGTATTAGCCACCACACCTGATGGTGTAGACTCACCATAAGTCTGTGCATTGGAAAATGTGTTAACAAAACAGGTAGTTGAGTCTACTCAACTTAATTGCATATCCTATTGTATTCCCATAACCTGCTCAAAAATTCAATACTATGCACAAGCCTTCAAAAGTCCTCATAAACTTATCTTTTCTTATCATTGCAAAAGCAACCTCAACAGCTGTTCAAAAACAACTACCTTTTACTACTTCTAGTTGATCACCCCTGAATGGTCCCAATGACAAGAACACCTTAAGTGATGCATAAAGAGGAGGAAAATAAAGACCAGTACAAAATTTATTTTCATGGATTCCTATGATGTAGATTGATTCCCTGGAAGCATATTTGTAGATGCTATTCCACTTTCACAAAAATCATAGTTGAGACAATATACCCATGTGTAACAAATCTGATCCTTGTTTAACTCTTTCTTGAACTTGACAAGGTTATTAGTGCAACTGAACCATCTTCAGAGATTCCCGATCATTCACATATTCTAAGCTTTTCCTCACCTCTGCAGAAGTTTTGGAACCTTGCAAAGACTGTCATGTATGACCATCTGTTTCTTGTCTCCTTTCACCCTTGTGTCAGTTTTAGTGATCAGATTAAATGCACAGAAAATTAATTCAAAATCAGACACAATAACACATCAGATACCCTGGGAAAACCCTCGTCTTGGGGGAGAAAAACCCAGCAACAATATCACTTATATATTGATATGTAAATCCAAGAGTCTCCTTTACAAAGGCCGATATGAAGGCCAACAAGAGACTACAAACTGATGTAGATACACAGCAATGAGACTCAGCCTTATACAATTCTTCAACCTGCTTCTCTACAGAATTCGCTCTATGAATGTGACGACTTATGATGAATATGAACAATGAATGAATGAATGGCAAGAAGCATCATCTATATATACAATATGAAGGGGGACGTAACCATCCAAGAATACAAGTCAGCCTCACATAGAAAGGTGCGCTCCTTCATAAAATCGCATCCAAGAAGATAGTCGGCCTCATTTAGCAAATCGGATCTCTTCATTAATTCGTGCCATTCCATAATTAAGTATAACAACCAATAAATGAAACGTAACAACCAATGAATGTGACTCTTCAAAGAATCGTGTCACTTTATTAAAGGATAATCTCACAATTTAAATAGCCGTTTCAGGCTATCATTTAAATTGTCTTCAATCTGCGCGCAAGTCTGGAAGGAGCAGCCTGACGCTGCTAAGTAACATCAACACCTTGGACTATCTTTCTTGCCTTTCACAAATACATGCAATATTTGTACCACTGTCATACTTATATTTGCCTTTCACTTTCTTTTCTTACTATATCTTGCTTCCTTTTGTAAGCTTCAAACCTACCTTTTGTCATCTTCAAAAATCTGTCTATCCTTATTTTTCATAGAGACTGTCATTTAGTTCTTTCACTTAAGCTTTCACTTAAAAGATCAACTAGTTGACCGTCTACTAGAGAAATATCATTGCCTTCAGGAGTTGAAGAAAGCTTTGCAACCAATTTGCATATATTAACAATTCAACAATTCATAACAAAGGAGGTTTTATGCTTGCAAGATGGTTTAGTAGGACTCCTTAAGTTGGTGAAACTCACAAGACCTATGGAAACATAGACCCTTTATAGATACCTGGAAAATCTTGACAAAACTTATAAAATTCAGAGCCTGAGTTTTGCCTCTACATAAATCATCACCACGAAGGTTTAAACGGCACAATACTAAATCACTTGAAAAAATCTCATCACTGTGGTAACAAACCAAACAAGATCATAAGACTATAGGGCTAATTGGAAATTAGATCAGAGTTTAACAGAGTTATAAGCCCATGCACAAGACTAAGTGAGAGTCTTGACAAAGAACAAAGGTTTAGATATGGGCAAGAATAAAGAACAATGTTTAAACATGAGCGAACTCCTTGGAAACATACTCTGCCACTGAATTTCTCTTTGAGTACTTACCCATTCTTATTTGCACTATTATCTTACTACTGTTACTTGGTTATTTGCTCAAAACACCTGATTGCTTCATATCTCTATCTTTGCTGAGTATGTGTCCATTTGAAACTTGTCTTAAAGATCTACCCTATGTCCTTATCTCTATCATTAGAGTCCTTGTATTTTCCACTGTATCTACCCTCTTGAAGTCTGCTATGCACCATTTCAACATAACAAGGATTGTCCTGCTCAGAACTTTCCTTGCCATGTTTGTGCTTCTTCATGCCATAAACCCTATCCATGTCCATGCAAAGGCACTGATGACTTATTCTTGGTTGTCTCTGTCTTTCCTTCTTTTAGAAACAATGTATACTATATCCTCCTTATCCAACCTTTACTGTGAAGAACATTCATTATAAAAGATTCATTTACTCTTGGATAAGACTATGGGGCGTGCACAGGGCTCAATGAGGGACTTGACAAAGGTCTTATGAGATTTTTTTATGAATATCTGATTACCCTTTTGTCACTTAATCCACCATGACCTCACCACTTGACACCATTTGACAATGACAATGAAAACAAACCTCAACAAAGAAAGGTAATACATATATCAATCGACATAGGGAGTTTGTAAAAAAGTTTCTCTGTTTGACAGTAGCAACAAATATTGATCAGGGTTTATGACGATCCCATGAGTGTTTTGCTTATTCTCGTTAACTCCACCATGAAACAATGATGGCACAAGTTCACTTACACCTCAATCACTCTAGGGAATGTCCACTTTCTTCATGTGTCTTCATTCTATCACTGTGAACTAGAGCATGATATTATGTTCTTGTCCCTATACTCCAGTCAACAGATAGGCATTAGTTCAGAATTTGGGACAAGACAAAAGCTCCTGAAATTCCTTCTACCTCTATGGCTTCAAAATTTCTTAAAATCTTGTGCCCAAAAAATGCAGAGTCTAAAGGTGATGATCAAGAGGCTGTTTCATAGGTAGTGTCGCGTACTGTACAACTATCCTCATGAAGAGGGGTAGGGAATAGATTGACCCAAAAAAATCCTTTTAATCTGGGCATACAGGACCAAAAATCAGGCTCACTGGTTCAAACTAAGAAAAAACTCTATTAAGTTGTACTGATTCAGACATCAAAAGTACTTGCTTTGTACCAAATGTAGGAAAAGAAACCCTCTACCCTTGTAGTCCTCCCAGTACTGCCATGCATGATTGTCCCTTTTATTTTCTATGGAGGGTTAACAGTAGCTTCTCTGTCATTAGATAATGCACTCATTTGAGGTTTTCACCATATCCTTCAAGCTGCTATTTGATCCTTCCTATTATTTATCACTTCCTTCAAGCTACATAGCACCACTATATTCCTATTAAGTAAGACATGCACTCTTCACAACCATGCCACAAGTGAAACTAGGGTATGGTCTTAACGAGACACATTGAACCATGTATGATGCAAGGGAAAAATCTCTATAGTGTCATCAAGTGTGGCATTGTTTTGTGGAGTTAACCTTGTAACCTCTGTTTCAACTATGACTAGCAACCGCAAAGATAACAAGATAACAAAGATTTCACACAGCCAAACCTCACACAACAGATAAGCTTACAGGTGTAAGGGATCTATTATTCAAGGCTTACCTTTAAAGGTTTTCGAAAACATGGAAAAAGAATGTGTAAACTCTTGGAAACCCTCCATTTTCCTACAACATGCCGATATTTTTGTTTGATATATTCATTCTTGGATAGACTTTTTCACCACCACCATTACAGTTCTTTCAATGCTCAATGCCAGCAAAGATTAAAAATCCTAAAAATCCGCCTTGCTATGTGGTTAACAAACTGAAATCCATCCTCTTTTCTCTTGCCGCCTAGACTTGGTCAAAATTTCATTTTCCATTTTCTTTTAAATTTGTATTACAAGCTCTTTTTCACTCTTTTGCTTTAAAAAGATTTATAAAATTTTAACATATCTTCAATAACTAGCAATCGCAACTTGGTGTGCAATGGGTACGCCGAAGGTTAATGGGATTATTAGTATTATTATTTAAATATTATATTATTATTATTATTATTATTATAGATTTTTATTTTTATTTATTTACTATTATATTATTATTATTTTATTAATATAATAAGTTTGGATTATGTTACATTATTATATTCTATTTATTTTATTATATTACATAATGTAATTATATTTAATTATATTATATTATATAAATATTTATTATATTATGTTATTATATTTATATTATTATTATATTGTATTATATCGTATTGCTAATTGAATGGGTTTGAATTTTAGATCAACTTTTTTGAAATCAAATAAGTATTATATATTGTTAGTTTTATATTATTATTGTTATATTATTTTTATTATATAATAGTATTAATATATTATTAATATTTAAATTATTATACTATTCATAATATTGTATTATTACTTTGATATTACTATTATATTATTCTTATTATTAAATTGTTTCCATTATTATATTATTATATTAATATATTTTTTTTGAATATTTTACTTAGTAAATTATCATTATCCTTAATATTATATTATTTATTAAATATTATGAATTTTAATATTAAATTATATTATTATTATTATTATAATGTTATAATGTTTTTTTTTCAAGAAGGGGTAAAAATTTTATTCAATCAGAACCACAATACAAGACAAAGGCCAAAAGCCCACCAAAAAAGAACACCACCAGTCCAACCATCAACACCACTACCTATTCATGTCCTCCACTAATAACTTCTCTAGGGTCTCAAGATAATTAGAAGAGAGCTCTTCCTTTCCACTGATATCCCAACCATCCACATTCTCAGAGGCCCACTTCGCTAGACAATCGGCTACTTTGTTCCACTCTCTAGGGATATGACAAAAGGAGACAGAGTCCAAGGAGCTGCAAAGACTCAAAATCTGTCTGCCCACAGAAGCCAATTGCCAACTAACATCATCCAACCTTTGGTTGTTCAATAAATCCACAACAATCTGAGAATCTGACTCACAAATGATCTTCCTCCAGCCTAAAGAGCAACCACGTTCAACAGCAATCTTAATAGCAAGGGCCTCCATCAAATTATTAGAGTGTTGCCCTTTGTAACTAGAGAAGACAAAAACCACACCACCATCATTACCCCTACCAATACCCCCCACACCAGCATGACCAGGGTTCCCACGAGAAGAACCATCAGTATTAATCTTTAGGACCCCCACCGGGGGAGGCATCCACTTCCCACCACGACAAACTCATTTTCGAACTTGACGGGGCCTTCTGCCAGCAAAGCTACCTCGACTGCTATCCCCCAAGCTCAAATTCCGCACAATATCCAGATCACCAGGATCAAGATTCTCAGACATGTCACACTTAGCCGAAATAGTCTCCTGAATCCTGCTAATTATCTTCTTCCACAATTGAAAATTTCCCAGATTGGAACCACAAAAAACTCTATGGTTCCTCTCCAACCAAAGGTTCCAAAGAATGAAAATAGGCCAAATAGACCAGGCCACCTGAAGGAAAGGAGTCTTTGCTGGTGGTCTACCCAAACTTTCCCAAAAGTCAATCAAGGAGGTAGCATGAATACACCCATGATGCCAAGCCTCCCACCATCTGTGCCATAACTCTCTAGAGTAAGGGCAAAGAAAGAACAAGTGGGAGGTACACTCCTCACTGTGAGAACAAAGAAGGCAAATAGAGGGTCCCTGAAAGCCACGTTTGCGAAGATTTTCCCAAGTGAGGCACTTCCTTTGAGCAACCAACCATAAGAAAAAATTGCATTTGGGCCAAGAGAAGTTGTCCCAAACCTTCTTCCACTAGTGCACCTCAGCAGGACCATATAAGTTCCTGTCAAGCATAGCATAGCCTTGGGCAACAGTAAATTTACCTTTTGGACTAGGATTCCAAGCCAGAGCGTCCCTCCCATCAAGGGAGCTGCAAAGCCTAGCCTCCAAAACTCTAGAAAGAACAACTCAATCCTCATCAGAACCACCCATGGGCCACTCCTGTGGGTCCTTCCAGCAAGCCACCACCGCCTGCCCAATACACTTGACAGTTTTAAAATGCTCCACCTTAATCCACCCGGCCTCAGAAAAAATATGGCAAAGAGGCTGAAGCTGAGGAAAACTAGAAAGAATGGGAGGGTGGCCATCCCAAGAGTCCTGCCAGAACAAAACATCAGAGCCTCTATTACAGATCCAAAAGAGGCCCTCCTTAATCAGCTGAGCACCCTTCTTAAGGGTATCCCAAATACAAGAACCTTTACCCAGCAAAGGAAGGCGTGGCACATCGAGGAAATCAGCACCAGGTAGATACTTGTGGGTCAGAATCATAGCCCAATCCTGATCTTGATTGTTACACCACCTCTAGTACAGCTTGGCAGCCAAGGCAGTGACAGCAAGAGCCATAGACCTAAGACCAAGGCCCCCAGCATGCTTCGGCCTGCAAACAGACTCCCACTTGACCAAGCTCCACTTTGAGGAAAGAAGGTTGCCAGACCAAAGAAATTGCCGAGACAAAGCATCAAATTCCCACACAAAGGTGGACGGGGGAACCTGCACACAACACCTATAAATGGGGAGAGACTGCACCACAGTCTTAAGAAGAATCACTCTCCCAGCAGAAGATAGCCATCTGTAAGTCCAATGGCTAACCCTACTTCAAAATTTGTCTAAAATTCCCTGCCAATAATCTCTTTGTTGTCCTCCCAACGCCAAAGGGATCCCCAGGTACATCAAGGGCAGAGAACCGATCTGAAATCTAAGGATCCTAGCAATCCTGCTCTGAATAAGCTGAGGAGTATTAAAGAAGTAAATGGAAGATTTATCATCATTAATACATTGACCAGATGCCTTCAGATAGATGTCTAAGGCTCGCCTGAAGTTCACCACCTCACTAATTCTAGCCAAGCCCATTAGCCCAGTATCATCCACAAACTGGAGATGAGAGCAGGGAGGGAGAAGGTTGTTCCAGCTCCAACCATGGATAAGACCCTGTCTCACCTGAGATTTAATAAATCTTCCAAGACCCTCTGCCATGATAATGAATAAGTAAGGGGATAGAGGATCCCCTTGCCGGAGTCCCCGAGAGGCACTGAACAAATTTGAAGGTTCCCCATTAATGAGAACAGAGAATGAGGCAGAGGTCACACAACTAAGAACCTAGTTCACCCATTCCTCAGCAAAGCCAAAAGCCAAGAGGGTTTTCTATAAGAACTCCCAGCTCACCCGATCATAAGCTTTAGACATGTCAAGTTTAATAAACATATCCTTCTCCTTAGAGTTAGCCATAGAATGAATAGCTTCCATGGCTATCATAACCCCATCCAGAATTTGTCTCCCTTCAACAAAACCACCCTGCTCAGCCGAGATCAAAGAACTGAGGAGTGGTTTGAGTCTCTCAGCAATCAATTTGGTGATGATTTTGTACACAACGTTACATAATGCAATAGGCCTGAATTGAGCTAACCGGTCAGCTCCTTCCAACTTAGGTATGAGGTACAAGAAGGTAGAATTCATAGACTTGAGCATTTGTTTTTTCCTAAGTGATTCCTGAACCACCTCCAGGAGATCAAACTTTATAATTTCCCATAACTCTTCAAAAAACTCAATCAGAAACCCATCCGGACCAGGGGCCTTACCTTTTTTCATATTAAATACCACTTTCTCCAACTCAGGTAACAAGATAGGACATAAGAGAGTCCCATTCATCTCAGCAGAGACTAGGTGGGGAATACAATCCATGATGGCCTGCTCCTCAGCCCAAGCAACAAGATTCTCCCTAGCAAAGAGGTTTGAAAAATAATTGACTGCCTCCCTGGAAATATCAGCATAGGACGAGAGTTGAGCCCCATCCTGCGAAACAAGAGAGGAGATAGAATTTCCATGTCTTCGAGCCTTAACTGAATTAAGAAAGAATGCAGTGTTCCTATCCCCCTCCTGAAGCCAATCAATACGAGATTTCTGCTTCCAGAAGATCTCTTCCCGGAGTTCCCACTCTTCTAAACTCTTCAGGGCCAAGGACTCAGCCATACTAAGGGCAGAGGTCAACCCCTAATCCCGAATCTGACAAGTGATAGAATCCAATTTGGACTGGGCATCCAACTTCTGAGCTTGAAGGTTCCCAAAATGCTGTTTATTCCATCTCTTGAGCCTGAACTTCACATGTTGGAGCCTCTTACTAAAAGTAAACATGGATGTCCCATGGGAAGGCCTCCCCTCATGCCACCAATCCCACATAAGCTCATGTAGCGACTGATCTCTTAACCACATCAACTGAAATTTGAAAGAGGGATTCTTGGTGACACCATAGACAGTGACTGAGAGCTTGATAGGCCAGTGATCTGAGCCCCTCCAATCAAGAATTTCTGAACTGGTAATCAACCTACTATTCAACCAATAGCAGGAGACAAGAAATCTATCAAGCCTCTCTGAGATAGCCTCAGCACCACATCTCCTATTATTCCATGTAAAGATACCATTGGTTGGCTTCACATCAATGAGGTTCAAGGACCCAATCATATCCCTAAGTAAATTTGCAGAAGGGTCCAGCCTGGCTAAACCACCCCGTTTTTCATCCAAGCAAGTAACAACATTAAAATCACCAGCCATAATCCAAGGAAGAAATGGGTCCAAGGCACAGATGAATTGAATGTGGGCCCAGAGATTTGACTTACCTGATAGATCAGTTGGAGCATAAATATTGGATAAAAGACATCTCTCTCCAGTCGCAAAGCAAGAGGCAACCAGAGAAATGGAAGACCAGCTAGACATCCACCATAAGGGGGAAACTTTCCTCGGGTTCCAGAAGCAAGCCACCCCCCCTGCATTATTCAGAGCACCCACCCCCTGCCAGTTGCCTTGGGGCCAGATACGTGAAGCACAATTCGCCAAACCATCAATAGTAAGCTTGGTTTCCTGAATGAAAACCACATCAGGTGACTGCAATTCAATTAATCTACGAACAGCCTTTTGTCTAGGGATGCTGTTCAACCCCCTTACATTCCAAGATAACACAATCATTTATGAGGGTGGGAAAAATGGGAATCAATGGGTTTCACAGACCCAGACTCGACCAAAGTATCACCCATCATCTTAACCTTCTCTTGATCAGTTTTCCTTCCACTCTTTGACGATTTATCAAGAGGCCCCTTCTTAAAGGCTTTCTGATGTAAACCTAAAATCGGAGGAGCTTTGTTACCCTTTACAGAATCTAAGGTCCCCTTAGGAGTAGGGGGATCATGGGCCACTACTACCGGGCCCTTCGAAATCTGTGGCCCTTGGAGAACCCTGAAATCTTGAGCTTGAGAAGGCAGATCCATAGCCATCTGATCTACTTGGTGGACCTCTGGAGATAAAATCTGATCCTCTTTCCTTGCATTCTCATTTGGAACTTCATGCAACTCCTTAGCCCCAACAGAGAGTTCAGCGGGAATACCTTCCTCCTGGACCAGATCATCAAGAATATCAAACTTGTTAAAAGTACCTTCATTCTGTCTATCTAGCCAAGTTCGCTTCTTGCCCTTGCCTCTGTTATGGGACTTAACTAGAATAAAACCCTCATTATCCACAGATTCATTAGACATCGGATCCTTTCCCTTGTCCCCCCTAGGAGGCCCAGAGGCAGCTAAGGGGGGGATTTAAATCTGGGGCATTTGCGGTGTAAATGACCATATTCATGACAAATTCTGCATCTAAAAGGTAGGGTCTCATAATCCAGCTGTTGGATCCAAGAAGAGGAACCCAAGCGAATTTCCATAGAGTCTGGTAACGGATTATTCAAATCAACTTCAACGCAAATGCGAGCAAAAGAAATTACCTTACGATCTTGAGTTTGTGAAGCAGATCCCACAGGTATTCCAAGAAGAAGAGAGATCGAGTGGAGAATATCCTCCCTCCAGAATTCCAACAGAAGCCTCGACAAACGGACCCACACAGGAACTCGCGAGGGGATCTCATCAGCGGAGTTGAAGCCCACGTGCCAAGGCTTGATGAATAGCCCAACCTGGTTAAAGAAATAAGGGTCACCTTCGAACGCCCTATTCCTATCCGACATGCTCGAAAAGATAACCATAAAGTAGTTATTAGCTGCCAAAATAATCTCCATGTCACCTTCAGGGTTCCAAACCCGACGTGCCCAGGAATCCAACACGGGTAGAGATAGACGAAGGCCCAAAAATTTGCAAATTAGTGCATGATTACACCAATAATCAACATCTTCTGAAACTTGCTCAGGTTGAATGACCAAAACTGGATGATCCTCGGATCTCTCCAGACATCCATTTACTTTTTTAATTCGTAACCTCCCTTGTGAAGAAGAAACCCCATCCCCAGATTGGGGTTTACCCTGCTGATCCGTAACACCAGCATGCAACGAAGAAGATGGCTCCACCATCTCAAAACCCCCATGAGAAGCCTGAGACAGGGCAAAACCCCGATTCTCCATGGATCAACAGGCACGATCCACACCAAAAAATAGAGAGCGAGAGGTGAGACAAGAGGCCCACAGCCTTAGATCCGAATGCCCTACCCACAAGAAAAAGCGGTGAAGGCAAAAGCGAGACCACCGAAGAGCAAGACAGGCGCACCCGGCCAACCCTCCAGCACCAC
The DNA here is from genome assembly GCA_007258455.2 of Sequoia sempervirens. Classification (NCBI taxonomy): domain Eukaryota; kingdom Viridiplantae; phylum Streptophyta; class Pinopsida; order Cupressales; family Cupressaceae; genus Sequoia; species Sequoia sempervirens. The sequence continues at coordinate 38,613 of VDFB02263873.1, forward strand.
GAACACCGGCCAAAGACCCCAGAGCACACACCGACCCGCGAGGCCGCAGCGATTGAGCGAGAGAAAAAAGCTAGGGCTTGCCTTGAGGCCTAGCTTCCTTGTGCCCAGCCCGTACACAACGCCATCAAACCATCCATAATATTTATATGTTATATTATATTATTTATATTATATTATTATAATATTTAATATTAAATATATAATATTTATATCATATTATATTATATTATTATTTGAATATTATACTAATATATAATATATCATATGTTATTATATTATCTTTGTATTTTATGATATTGTATTTACATTTATATTTATTATATAATATTTATATTATATTATATTATATTATTTAAATCTTGTACTTTTTTATACTATATTATAAAATAATTTATTATATTATTATATATTAAATATTTTATTTTATTTATAATATTATAATTTATTTTTTATTATATTAATTATACATTATATATTAATTAGGGTATAGGATGTCGTAATGTTAAAACCTATATGTGTTCATTATTATGATGTTGGTCGTAATTTTATTTTGATAAAACCCTCATGAAACCTTATTTTCAGTTGCAGCCAAATTGGAGAAGTGAAAGGTCAATACCAACGAAGAAGTGTTTGGAGTAGCGGAAACCAATAGCAAGGAAAGCAACTAAAGATGACCAAAAAAATATGAACAGTTTCACTTTTATAGGTCTCCTCGTTTACAAAAGGAACACCACGGTTAAAAAGAAAACATAGCAAACCATACATTTAAAAAGGGCGACGGAAAATGATAGGAAGTAATGAACGCTCAGGATTAATTTAACTGTATTTCATTGTTTTTACTGACCTCTTGACCATTGATTTCAGTTATTAGCTTGCAATTCTCAAATAGGACACACCTTCGACATAAATATTGCCTTTTTGAAGACAAAACAAAAGTGTCAACAAGAAATCAAGAAAATAAAATGTAATAAAAGGATATCAAATTTCTAGAACTAATGAAATATGAGCATTTGAAATAAATGTGTGTCCCCTATGAGATTGCACATAAAATGAAAATAGAAATTAGTAGATAATATGTCCCCTTTGAAGGAGTTTAGGGATGAGAGAAAAATATGGCTAAATATTAGGTATGAATGTAAAGATGAATTTGTAATTTAAAAATTGAGTATAAATAATGAATATTATATGAAATTGTAAGGCTAAGAATAAAATTCATATTTGAAATGTACTTGTGTAATTAATCAATATATTGGAAGATGCATAAAAGATGTCCCCACTTTTTAACGCTAAGAATAAAAAGTATGAACATGTAAAACTTACAAAAAGAAAAACACCTTGTCCTTCAAGTGGCAAGCTCAAGTGAAAGCATGCAAGAAAAACATATCCTATGACAAAGAAAGAAAAAAAAAGGCTAATGCAATATATGTCAATTCAATGTGGTAAAAAAATATGTTATAAGGAAGTGATACTTTAATAGGGGGATCCCTTGAGATTCTATGATTGTGCATGTGGAGACAATGGTAAGGTGTCGTCATGTAATAGTTCTTTACACACAATAGCGATACATAAAGTTGATATTTCTGATGTTATCTCTTATGGTTCACTAATTTGCTTTTAGATATTTTGGTGGATGTTTTCTTATTATCATATTGATCATATTGTTTATGATGTTATTTGTTTTGGAGCATTGAGGCCAACCATCATTTATCACATAGCATGTAATTTATAATCATTTTTCTGTAAACCTTTTAATATTTTCATGTTATTTGATGTCTTCATGTGTAATATTGGCATGCAATGTGCTAGATTATTTAGGAATTTTGATTAATACTAATAGATTCCTTATGAATAGGTTTAGAAGTATCATCCTTAATTACTTATACTTTATATTTTGAGATGTTATAAGTCAATTTCCTTTGACATTGGAGTCACCAGCTTGAATCCTTTTTTTTTATTTAAGATCTTAAATTTTATGCTTAAGTGTGATATACCTACATGCATTGCATTTTCATGTATCCCATGATAATCATAAAAATAACTAGTATCAAAGTGTTTTGGGATATTTCTACATCTATCAACTTACTTAAAATGAGGTAAGGTGATGAATTGTTCATGTAGAAGTTGTTTTGACATTATGTGAGGAGGAACCACTAATTTGGTGAACTTCATAAATTCCTTTGGTTTTAGTTTGATAACTCTATCACGAGAAGTGTTGGGTAATTTTAATCTCTATCCAAATAATTAAGTTATGACTTCAATGGATGAGATACAAGGCTTGGACTACTACAATATGAAAATTTGAAACTTATATACAAATCTAAAATTAAGTGACCTTAATATGGAATTACCATGATTAGATATATCTTCTTTATGATGCTAAAATCAATCAACATAACATGCTTAATAACACCACCTTATGTGAACTTGTAACAACAATAAATAAAGAATAACATCACCATAAGATAGCAACAAAGAGACGCAAATGAGAAATATAAAAGGTGTCACATAACACAAGATTTACGTGGAGAAACCCTTGCAGGAAAAAAACTCCACAAAGAAGAGAGTCCAAGTATGCATTATCTTCAAATAAATGATATTACAATTATTCAATTCCATTATCCTCCTTTCCTCCAACATAACAACACCTATGTACCTATGAACAACCTTTTTATGCTCCAACGTATCCTTGTTCTCGCAAAGTAACCCTACATTCAATTGTTCCTCATTATTTCTACATCTAAGGAACTAATTATATATACTTTTAAAGAGGTATTAAGCACCAAACATGGCACTCAAAGATGACTCTTCATTCCAAACTTCACAACCCTTGGATTACCTCCTTGAAATACGAAAGGACAATAATTTTGGCTTGAACACTTTCCCTCCAACTTGGGCACCCAAACTTGGAAATGAAACATTACATTAAATGCCAAAAATGATAGAATACCAAGAGACACTTGTTGCTTCTTTCTAGGCACCCACTTGGAGAAGCCCAAAAACCACTCATTTGTCCACTTGTCTTTTACCAACCCATTCTAGGTGTTCACATGTGAGGAATACATAATTAAATATTCATGTCCAGAAGTCACCTTTACTACTGCTAGTGGAACACATCATCCCTTATGAATGTATTAAAAACAATGGTGAGAATAAATTTTACAAGATATTTTCTCAATGCACCCTAAGTGCCTAGGGACACTTTCTAAGGATGTTGGAACCATGCAATGTGATGTAGGATTTATAATGTAGATGAAACCTTAATCCTAACAAGAAGTAGTAATAGATTTGACATGATGAATAGCCTCATGTGAGATAGTGCAATATGTATTGGGGAAAATATAATCATATTTAGTATGGTCCCCAAAAGATGATGTATGATGTTTCCTAAAATATTCATTATGGAATATAAAGAAAATATGTATGCATTGATGAGGACTTTGAATAAATGACCACTAGAGGTTGAGAAAGTATATTTACTATTCAAGCATATTCTAGGGTAATTACTAAAGTATTTAATAAACTCATGCGCAAGAGAAGTGAATGCATTGTAAGAATAAAGAGATATATCAAACCATAATAAAGCCTCATTAATTAAAGTTTATTTAAATGCATATGATATAAAAAAATCATCGTGCTTGTGAACATACAATAGGAATAGAATAATTTAACATCTAAGTATACATTTGCATCTCTAAACAAATATTTTATCTCTAATGGTACATACACTATAAATATTAAGATCTAAAACATCATTGGACATTGAAGTTTTTTTACAACACTTGTTCATTATCATTAGTTGCTTGGAAAGAATGATAATTTTTGTTCATAAGAACATCATGTGAGGAAAAAAAAATAAGACATATTCATAAAGAAAACAACCACCATGAAGGTCCTCATAGATAAATAATTAAGAAGCAGGGAATAAATATCACCTTCATTTATTTTAACGTCATTACATGAATCATCATCCCTAGACACACCAATTTAAGTTAGGGATAAATCATTATATGTATTTAAAATTGGTTCACAAGTAGTATGCAAATTAAAAAAACACACTATCATCAAACAACGAGGTATCAATAATATCATTGGGTCTATTATGAGTTGCTTGAAAAATCACCATAATGAAATAAAGCATCATATGATGGAGGAGACAAAGAATTCAGATCATAGAGGAAATCATCATGTACCTCATCAAGAGATATATCATGAGAATACATAAAGGAATTCAAGGAAAACCACTATTATTAGTTGTACAAGGAGTAAAATCATCACAAGCATGGAGGAGAAGATGTTAGCAATTTGTTTGAAAAATAAGAAATTAGATACATGATGAACCAATGCATCTATGGACAATGGAGCACCATCCTTTGGTAAAAGGAAATGATGTCATCGAGGATTAATAGGAAATATGCAATAAACTATAAAAATACATGGAAAGATGAAGGCACATAGGATAAGGTTAAGGGTTGATTACAAAGTATGAATAATATTTTGCAATGAAAGGCACATAAGGGGATTCACAATCAATTAAGGTCAAATTACAAGGTAAATAAGGATAAAGATAAATTAAATCTAAAAAATGGGGAAAAATTAGAGCAGTTAGATATGAAACTAAAAAAGAAATAAATCTAACCCTAAGGGATAGGCATGTAAGAAATTCACCTAAATGTGAGAATTAATACAAGCAAAAGATAAATTAAATAATAAGGGTACACAAAAATTGTGGATCTAAATTAAAGATATAAACAATAAAAAATAGATATGGGACAAGGTCAAAACCCTTAAAGGGTTTTGAGGGTCAAGT